>JAQIXX010002175.1:0-26453 GCA_034700605.1 Willowsia nigromaculata
CTTTCTTTGATCTTTGGGTTAAAAATGCTCACACGTAATGTGCCATGTATAACATTTCGTGTCCCAACATTCAATTTTCTTTCAAATTTCGCAATCATTATTCAAGTCTATGGGCTGTTTTCATTACATAGGATGTTTCAAACAAAATCTGCAAATATTTTATTTTGGCACAATTATGTATGTTTTATTCATATAAAATTTCAACTTTATAAAATATAATCGGAAGTAGAAAACATGATGTTCATTTTTGTGTGTTTATAGCTTTATGAGAATCAAACGCATGTTTCAACTTGCATTAAATCTTTTGGTACTTCAATGTAGCTTAGGGGCTACCACATGGGGCTTAATGATCAACGTCATTAAGACTTAAGGATTCCAGGTATAATGGCAAAGTTGAAACTATACAAAGCAGAATGTTCTAGAAATTATACTAAAGCCATAATGAATACAGTAGTTGAAAGGCTTTGTATAAGTCAATTTTTGACAATGAAAAAGGTTCAAAACGCATTAGGCAGGCTTGTGTTGATGACGAATGGAAATGTTTTATGATCGAGAAACTAAACTTGTACAATATTGTAACTCTCTTTAACAGATTTAATTTGCAAATGAAGACCATAGTGGTTTTTTTTACATGGAAATGCTATTAAATAAACTCTTTTGAAGCTCAAACGTGACAAATGAGTTTTCATATGAGACGTGATGAAGGATTCAGGTAAAACGTGCTCTAATATATCTGTAACCGTTCACTTGTTGCTAAAACTGCAATTTGCATTTTATTCAGCCCATGAAATGCAAAATTATTACGCACTCGACCTTTAAACTGTATTTTGGACATCATAAATTATACTTTTTTTAAAAGTATTTTTGATTTTCTGCATGAATTGGAACACTGCGGTTTTTTGTTGTGGCACATTCGTTTTGTAGAAATGTGTTTCATTAAATAACTGAAGCAAAATGTTTTCAATGTTTTTGTTTTCAGCTGCCTTATAAAATTTCAAATAGTGCGATCATAACAAAATTGCCATTAAGCGAGAAAATTTGTATCCTAAAATTTAAATTGTTTATACATTTCTGTACAATATGCGGTCGACATTTCAATATTAGCACGACGTTGTCAAGTAATTCTCAAAAATAACCTGTTCATGATTGTTTTCTTATAGAGAGTACCAAACTTATCATATTCAATTTACAGGTTCGCACCAGTTGATAAAATGCGCAAAAAGTAAAATTGAATCTCACCTGATATGAATAAATGTTTACCTGAATCTTTTGTTGCCTCGCAATATTGTTTGGACCATGGTAAGAGTTTCGCGTTATTTTGAGAAACACTAATTTAATGACGTATCCAAGAGGATTACATAAATATTCAGGAAATCTGGCTTTTGCCTTTTTTGCACAGACGTAGTGAAGGAGCAAGGGTTTCCGCAAAAGCTGTAGAGGACCTTTGCCAAAATTCTTAAAAGTTCATCTTTTATTGTGAAAACGGTAGTTCTAAATTGAATTTTTCTTCCAACTTCTTCAGTTCCAAATGTCCTTCTGTCAAACTGTAGCTCAGCAATAAAAAATATATTCATGCGTAGATTTCCTTGCACCTGGGCGAGTTATTCGATCTCTTGTTTTATCAAATAAGCCCATCAACTACAGAGAACAAGTCCTGAGAAGAACGGCGAGGAGTAGTGTTCCTTACATCGATGAGCTTTTGAAATGCTGAACGTTATTTGAGTGAATGTAAAAGATTTAGTGTCGTATGACAAGTGTTACATTTTTCAACACGACCAAAGTGGCTTTCTAGGTTGGGCTAAATTAAATTTGGAACGAGAAAAATTTTGAATTAATAAAAAGTGTAACTATCTCAATTAAACGAAATGAAAGAACCACTTTATTATACCTGACCTGTCCTAATGGGCTTATGATCAGTTAAGAAGAGAGATTTGCATAGAAATTGGAGTGTTTGCTGAATAATGGCAGATGCATGAACTATATCCTAAGAATTTCGACTGTCGAACTGTTTAAGGATTTATGTTGGCAGCAATCAAAGTGTTCTTGGAAATGGACGCAAATTTAGAAAATATAGTATTTTGTGATAAGGGTGTAGTTATACATTACAATACATGGAATGCAATTATGTTTGTTCGTCCAGGCAATAATAGCTCTTAAAGCAAAACATTAACACGCATGGCAGAAATTCACGATAAGTATTTTTGCCACCAAATAGGTTTTTGTACTGATATGTGTCTGCATATTTCTTTATTGATTAACATTTCCAAGCATTATGAAACATTCTCTAAAAAGGAAGTTCCAACAAAGTCACTAACGATTAGCAAGTTATAATTGAAGAACACGAGCTTGACATGAGTTTGTATAGAGGAACCTGACATAAAACGTATTTAAATCTGTGGTTCCATAAGATTTCATTTTAGCATTTTATGATGCATGAGGATTCAATTTTATTACTCATTATTACGTACTACAATTTGAAAGCAGCTTATGAAAACGTTTTGTTAGGTGAACAAAAAGGAAAGAATACAGCTACAATATGTTTGCAATAAAATCCAATTTAAATTTTCCTAATCGCAAAATCAAATATTTTCAATAAGGTTCAACAGTGATTTGTATTTTTCTTAAAACCTTTTAATTTTATTGCAACATGTTTATATTTGGGTGTTTGACTTCTATCAACGTTTTTTTACTGAATTTTTTCTTGGATATTCACATTCTTCCCACATGAGTATACAGTATGCTAGTTTACATTTGTTCTAATAATTAACAAAAATACATAACAAAAAGTTATATCCAACCATTTTCAAATTGGATGTTTAAAAATGCAAATCCACAATGACTGAAAATTGTACACAGTTCTGTCCTGAAGAAATAAAAATAATTACCTTCAATGTATTGCTTATTGTATTGGTTGATTTTCATTTTACACTAATGCTAACCTATTTACTAACATTCTGATTAAATATTGTATCTAAGTTTACATTTTAGACTCACGATTACATCAGTTTTTACCAGTTACATTACACAATGCTAAAAGCCCTTATCAGTTTCCATTTTTCTAATTTATTCGAAATGCACTAAATTCTTCTTCCAGTTGAGTTTCAGTCATGTGTCCTTCATCCAAATTTTTTGTTTCTATCAAACACTTGTCCAACTGTAAGGTTTTGCTGTTTCATCAAAATAATTTCGGTCAGTTTCCGGGTACACTTCATCCGTGGGTGTTTCCTTAAATACCGATTTTGTCAAAAACATTTAATAAAGTTAAATAGGCTTTTCATCATTTATAAAATACCTTTGGTTAAATAAACCAAAACTGATAATTATGAAATCATATGTTTTTTGAAATACGAAGAAACTATGCAAATGTCTGATTTTATTTTACCAAGTAAGTGTTGAGGGTTATAGTTTCATCATCCAATTTTTCTTTGGGATTACATTTTTCCAGGAGTTTGCGGAATACGCAATGCAGCGTAACAACAGTTGTAACAAAAACCACGGCAGCTAGTGCCACCCAGGTAGTAGCTTTAAGAGTCAACTGAAGATTATCTGCGTCCTAACCTTTGGCATCGTAGTGCAAAGATGGATTTTCCTTAAAACTGTAGGTCTCTGTTGAGACCACTCCAAGCGCCGTGTTGGCTTTCGAGAATGAGCAGATGTTTTGTCCACACATTGCATGATAGACACGTTCTTGTGTTTTGTTGGAGAAAGTCGATATAGCGTTAAGGTTCATTTTGAGAAATCTTTTCGTCCTGATTAGCTGAAATTCATAATATGCCAACAATAATTTAAACTTCTATAGCGATTTTTAAATATAGAAATTTCAAACTACAGTTACAGAAAGTCACTGTATATGCTTACCGTATCTGGGAGTAGAACTGATTGTGAAAAATACATCGATTGGTTTATCAGGTTCCGTTTTAAAAAGTCAGAAGAATACCTTCAACCTTTTTTGTGAAAATTGTCAATTTTACTTTGAAATGATGTTCCAATGTTTAAGAAATTCATGCACCAGTGTATTTGAAAACTTAAGAGACGATGCGTTTCAGAAAAAAATACGAAAGTCAAAATTTGATGTTTCCAAGTCTCCACACAGATCGTAAATGGTTACGTGAAGAAGGTTATCACGGGTAAAACTCAAAAAAAGAGAATAGACCCCGACTACTATGAATCTTTATTTTTAGAGAACTTTTCCTATCTGTTAAAGAGATGCATCAGTTAATGAGAAAATGAGGAATTGAGGGAATAAATAATGGTCTGTTGAATTAATTCAATTATAAGCTTTTTTTAAAATCACTACTTGTGTTTCAAATAGGTATCCTATCTTGTATTTAGAGTCCCCAGGAAAGGTATTTAAATAAGGTTTCAAGAGAAAAGTATATACGTTCCGGATGATAGTCCTATTGTGCGCTTAAGTTTCATCATATGCTTATTCTGTAAATAACATTGCATATTACAATATAATTGCGAAAATTGTACTTTATTTTTCGTTATCATATCTGCACTATGCAATTCAAAATTCATTCAATATGCAATTAAAATACACATCTTTACATTTCATTGGGGTACATTGTTTGTGTCTAATTTGAAGAATTAATTGGAATTAATCCTCTGAATTCGCCGTCGTTGTTACTTCTATTAAGGTCATTGCAAAAATCTTGCGAACATAATTCCTTCCTACAAGTTTTTGAACAGGCAGTCTTTTTCAATGTGAACAAATTACTTGTTCATTATGTTTGGGAAAACGTGTGTACAATGCAAGAGGATTTAAACTCGAAAACGGATGCATACAAAAAGCAGGTTCATATTCTTCCAGACATTTCGGTTTGTTGTATTAACCGAAAAAAATTGGTTGGAAGCAATTACGGTACATGTTGCTGTTACGCAATAACACAAGTTTGTGCATAACTTTTGTGTAGCTCTTTAACGTTCTTAATAATACCTGAGCAACGTTTCTAAAATGATTAATCCTCTTATTTTACACAGGTGCACTGTTCAAAAATGAAAGAAAATGTAACCATCTGCATATGTTTAACATTTGAATATACTTTTGATTTACATTTTTGATGTTAGGGAAATTTTCATATATTTTCTATTTTGATTTCCATCTCTAACAAAAGAGTAATTTTTTGTCCTTGTAGGCTAGCCTCTAGTTTATCAATATTTGTGAGACACAGAAGGAAATTTGATATGACATTACATTTACATTACATTACACACTGCAGGCATTTATCTCGAGGCAATTTGATTTAAATTTTCCAACTATTGCATTTTGTGGTGCTGATTTGGAGTGGAAAAAAACGTGAGATATTTGGGATACAATGTGAGCTGCTGGAACCGGGATAAAAAAGAGCTACAGAGGAGAAAACGGGAAATATATGCACAAGCAAACATGTTGACCTCTCGTTTCAGGAGTTGCAGTCTGGACGTGAAAAAGTATCCCTTCCAGACTTATCTTGGAACCATATATTGTCAGAGTTTATGGTGTCCAGTGAATAATGATAATGTGAAAATGTTGCATTTAGCATATAACGATGCGTTTGGGTGTCTTTTTGGATACAAATGAAGCTGTCATGCAACACAGATGTTCGCGGAGAATCATGTTGATGATTTGATTGCACGGAGGAGAAGAGCTTCGTATTCACTATTGACAAGAGTGTGCAATAGATAAGATTATTCTGGTGATATATATCTCATCGGCTTTCACTTGTTCATCGACTTTTAAAATATGGCAGACTCTATTGCTTGGAAGTGATACTCAAAATTAATGTACCTTTTTTTAAATATATATACTGCTTTTTGTGACAAAAATTTGTAAATTGTATCACTGATTACTTTGTAACTTTATATACGAAAGAGGGATGGCCAAATGGGGTATAAATTTTTATACTGGTCAAGGTTTTTTCCTCTTTTTTTGCTTTTTTAACATATACTATTAAGGTTTTTTCCCTTGTACCACAGCCACTCTGGATTTTTGAATTCTATTATCTGTATCATTCTTTTTAAATTGTACGCGATGTACTCATGAGTTTCAAATATGGATTTCTTGTTTATGCTACATGTAAAACCTTAAATCTGCAATTAAAACGTAATAATAATTTTCATTTCCTAAACTGAAACCGTAAAAGTTATTATAAAGGCTGGAGAACACTCGGAATTATACCATAACCAAACCAAATTTGTAGCAATATTTTGTTATGTAAACCATAGAGCGGGTTCCATGTGGTACCATATGCTCTTACAAATTTGCCATGAGAAAGTTTCGATACTACCTCACGTATAATGTCTGAAATACTTAATTACATTCCAATTCTCGTTCACATAGCAATATTCTCACGACTGGATTCATTGGAAGCAGATTAGCCATTGTTTTTTGTTTGAAGGCGGAACAGCGTGTCTAAAGATCTTGAAAAAATCTGCGTACAAAAAAAAATTTATGCAAAATATCTCAATGTCAAAAGTGCGTTAAACGCTTGGTATCCGGCTCTCAATTCAATCGTTATCAGTTACTTCTTAGGTCGAAAGGGAAGCACCATTATCATTGTTTGGGTTACAGTATTGCAGTGGAACTATAACAAACCATGTACATAACGAAATATCATACACAGGAGAAATTTCCTACACATAAGGAAAGCAAACCTCAATTTAGTGTTTTGACAACAGGTGTAAAACAGGAACAAATCGCACGGAAGCTTTGCACTTAGGCATGAATGTTGGTGACATTCATCAGTTTTCTCCCATGCCTGGTTGGAATATTTTTAAAAGGACGAATTTTACAAGTGAAATATCTCCTCAGTGAACTAATAAGTGCAACAAAAGTTTACTATGGTTTTGCGTATGTATATATTATTATTATCATATATAAATTAAGTCCTTTAAACTGCTGCGGAGTTTGAATTTCAAGTCATTCGTTGCATTCAATTTAGATATGAATTTTGGCGAACTTGAATCACTTTAATGCATTATGTATGATGATATATAATTTTAAGATTTATCCAGTTTTCTAGTTTCCATTTTTTAAAGTAGATTTCCTTAGATATATGCTTCAACATACAACTATTAACTCATATTGTTCAAAATCACGCACACATTTTCCATGAATAATGTATTTTCGAACGCTTGATACTTTTTTATGCAACGAATATATTTCACATGGTGTATGATTTTTTTATTACGATAGGACTACTCATACGTGATTTTGTAAGTGAACCTTTTAATGAGTGAATACTAAAAAATTCTTCTTGCAGTTGTGAAAGCACCAGTGCTTACTTGAAACTCAACATTTCGACACTACTTTCCCTTGTTGTAACATGGATAACCTCAAGGTCACCTAATACCACGGAAAAACAATATTACACTCTGAGCTGGCATTTGTAGCTTTTTTCTAGATATAAAGACTGTGATTTCGTTGTTTCCTTTTCAATTCGTTTGTATCAGCGTAACAACAAACATCGTTCAACAAAGAACAATTCTATTTGTTTAAGTTTTCCTTTGAAATTCCCACATTTTTGTAATATTCCGGTTTTTTATTATAACAGAGTAAACACTTTTCTATCAAACTTTGTTATTTACTAAAAACCCCCGGAGTTACACGTAGGCAAGACAGTTTTGTTAGTGGCGTTTATGTAGTGATTATCGTAACTAATAGAAATAGAAATATGTTAATGAGCACAATAACTCGAAACATGGAAGAACACAATAAGCTTGGAGAGGTATTTTCTAAACGCGAAAATAGCTCATCAGCGATTGTAACGTTGCGAAGTGATGTTTTCTATTTTTGTGCTGACCAGAGTCAGCAATTAAAACAGTCAATAGAAAATTTGTCAGATCCTGATGATGAATGGTACTTAAGGACTGCGATCTGGGTTTTTCTTGGTTTTATGATTTTATTGTTTATTTTGATTAGTGTTTACTGCATTCAAATATTAAAGGAAGAAACTGGAGACTTTGAAGATGACTGGGAGGAAGAAGATGCATTTTTTGGCAGACATCGGGTACATAAGATAAATGTTTTGGTTCAATTTGTACGTTTGCTCATTTTATCTCAAAGAATTTGATGAAAACACATTTGTTTTATTTTAATCTTTAGGAAAGGTGTTCCAACTCCTCGGAAACCCCAACTTTTGTACATAGAACAGATGACTTGGATTCAAATTTAAGCAATGTTGGACTGAATCAAGTTTCTGTGGTTTCCGGTAATGACATACATGCGGCTTATCTACGTGCTAACATTTTTCATTTCGAGTACGAGAAAAGTGCCAGCAAATAGATGCTATTTGTCAAGCAGAGAAGTCTTTTCATTTGAATATATTTCGAAGTATTTCTCAGCTTATAGACCCACACAGTTTTAAGTTACAAGTTTTGATATTCCCCATACACGGTTTAAAAAGTAGATCAACTCCATGGAATGGACAAACTATCTTTTATTCGTTTCTTAATATAACTCTAGATATAAATTTACTACAAACGAGATAACAAATGTTATTATTACTTATAAATGTAAACTACATATCAATATACAAAAATTTTATGTGTTCAACTGCTAATAAGCAATGATTTTAAAAGATTTAAAGAACTTTAAAAGTTTCGGAGGAAATTTTACTCAGGGTATTATATACTTAAACATATTATTCAGAATAATATTTATTCAACTCTTATTATCTATTATATTTATGATTCCTGTCAGCAAAACTGTATTTCAAGTCTTTTAATAAAATGTGTAACGCTTAAGCAAAAGAGTTCTCTTATTTCGATTTTTTTAAACAAATGTAATAAGGTATGAGATAAGGATGAATTTTTGAACGTCATTTTTTAAAGTTCATATATACATACATATCCGTAAATGTAATATACAAACATGTTTATCTAGCATTGCAATTAAGTATTGTTTATTACTACACGACCAAGATAAAGTATAATATGCCTCACTTACTTACGTACGGATAAATATTTACAAAGAAAAATGTAACAAGCAAGTACAATTAGTTCTTTAAATTAAAAAAAACCAGACCTGTTATCGTTTTTTGAATATCATTAAAAGTTTTACAGGGGTCTATTTTCATGGAAACTACCATGACACTTTGGCATGTTTATCAGGGCCACCAGAAACGAGTATTGTAAGTAAGTTGCCAATTGCATGGAAGTCAAAACAATGAAAGTATAAGTATATGTTGAAGTAATCTCTTATTCGTGCATACAAATAAAATCTGAAGCTCCCTTTGGTAGCCTAATTACTACAACATTATTTATAATTTAATTTTAAAAGAAGACGCACCTGGTATTACTATTGACGTGCACAATTTTGTCGGCTCAATTGAGTAATGGCCAAGCAACCTTAACTAATCAATCATTAACGACTGGATGAGACAATAAAGCAAATAAAGCGAAGTAGTTAATTAGGACACATAATATCAGATAGTTCATGCTAATGTAAGAAATTATTGCGTAATATTTCAGGGTATTACGTGTATACTTTTTTATTTTGTTTTATTACATAAAAGATCAAAACAATACAAGCGAATAAAAAGAAAGTGTTCCCAATTAATTGCTTTCCAGCTGATAAGCTTTTCTAAATTAGACAAAAATAATGGCGTATCCAGTTTCTCGTGAGTTTTTTGAAAGGATGTCGGAATTACACAACAGAAGGAAACAACGGCCTTATGACATGATATGACAAGCAACAACAAGGTTAGTAGTTCAAGGTCGATGCAATTATGAAAACCTATAAGATTTTCTTGTGAAATAGGTTCTTCCAATTGGGAAGTAAAATTATAGAATTTTTATCATCTTGTTTATTAATCAGTTCAAGGTCACGCTATGCTGATATGAATGTAGAATCGCGGTATACTGTTCCACGAAGATAATAGAGTTTGGGCATATATTATAGCATATAAAATGTCAACTTAAAAATGTATGTCTTCATAATTATCTCATTATTGACACGGTGAAGTATTAAATTCCTAACGACCATTGAAAGATAAAATTTTATCCCAAACCAACATGGGTTACGTGTAAGCTTTGCCTGAATATCTGGTTTTATATAAAAACACTACAAAGTTGCACGAAAGTTAAAAATGTTTATGTAGAAAACTTGATGTGTCAAAGCATATGGCTGATGCATAGCATATTTAATCTCAATTCTAAAGATTATTCACTGAAATTCTATGGGAGGGTAAGAAATGGTGTTACTATGAGAAAAAATGCTTATATATTGTAGCGAAGCACAAATATTGCAACCAAATGAAAACATTTGGGGACTAATTCTAAAATCTTGAGAATTGATATAAATTTTTCACTCATATCATGAGAATCCCAAGAATTTCGAGTCTAGTTTTGCCATACATTTTTCTCTAATTACAATTTTCATTAAAACAATATGTTCGAGATTTCACCTGTAGGCCGTGAAATGACATCCTCAATTTGGTATTGTCCATGACCATACAATGCTGGGAATAACCTTCAATTTTTTTGGAGTGCAGCTACAATGTTCAAGAACAACACCAGAATTCTTTCTTCGCCCTCCATATCTTTGGTTTACACACTTTACATGAGAATATTTGGCGTTGCGCGCTTTTAATGAAAGAACTGATGGAGAGTGCAAGTTAAATTTAAAAGGCATTTTACATTACATATTGTTTACAGACTACTCACCTTTTGAATAGATTGCTTATCTTCTTATAATGCTTGCTGAATGTAATATCTCATTTGTTTGTTACTTGATTACTTTCGAGTACTTTCAATACTTTCTTTGAGACAATTGAAGATTGTTTCTGCGAATGTATTGTTGGAGTACTATGTCCAACACAAAATGTATCATTTGCTGTGCAGACGGAATGGAATAATAAATATCGTTATTATTCTTAATTTGAAGTTTACTGCCATTAAGACTATATGAAATCTAAAACTCTTTCAATCAAACCTGAAAACTCTCAAAGTAAATCCAGCCATTCAATAATTGTTTTGAAGCCTTTGCAGACAACCGAAATAACATAAATTCGGATGAAAAGATAATCATTGGCAAAAAACTTTAAAACGAAATACGAAATTTGTTATTCTTAAAACTAAATACATACTATATATACTTGAACCAACTCATGCATCATTTAGGAACAATACCCCATACTGATAAATATATAATATTTGCTACTTATGTTCAGGTCGCATTGTAGAAGAATAAAGACTCCTCTTTGGAACTCTTCACTCTGAAACGGAATAATGAAGCTTTTATACGTTGAAGTGCATTTAATGCTTTTGGAAATGTTAAACATCTGGAATTCTCAGTAGTACTATATTTGTATAAGGACTCTGAAGGCAGCCGTAAGATTAAGGCTGACGACCAGTAGAAAAAGTTATTACAAAAAAATGTTTTAAGCTTCCAAAATTTCTGTTTCGTAAAATTTCTAAAATAGTTTACCAAACTTTTGAGTTTTTAGCCTTCTTATTAGTGTTTAAATTGTCCATACACAACTCAAATCCAAATTAAACTGACAAGGAAGAAAGGCGAGGAAAATGTGGAAAATTAAATGAGATCTGTTGGGCTTGAAAACATCTCATTTTATATTCTTGGTTACTCTTATAATAAAGCTTAAAACTCCATATATTCTTTTCGAACTGAAAATTACCGCAATTTATTAGTAATTTTTTATAAAGTAAAGCTTTAGTCGTAATGTCTCTAATTTTGATTTACGCTGTGATTAAATTTTTTTGCCTGCATTTTGCAAGCACTGAGATATCCCTCATTTCAAATCTGAATGAACACCTTGCTTTGTTTTCTGGATGTCTCATTCACATAATCAACTTTGACGGGATAGATTTCTTGCCATTGCAGAACACAGTGATACTAACACGCTACTACATACTGCGTAACGTGTCCACTGAAAATAATTGCACAAATCTGGAAAACAAAAAGAAATGGAAAGAAGACAAGTGTCGAAAGGAAGTCCAAAGCCGTATAATTTACAAGGATCCTCCACAAATTTTTAAATACGAGGGCAATATGCGGAGACACGGCAAGCCATACAACTTTACTGATGGTGAAAACATCATGCTAAAGAAAGAAAGTTTTTTAGCCAATGACTACTCCATAAAATCAAAACCTTGGTTATGTGAAGCTCACGTCTATTTAAAACCACCATCTTCAACAGACAAGGAATTAGCTCACAACTTTTTTCATTTGAGGAGCCCCCAATTCACATCGCTTTTGACGCCATTAAATTTTGTAGAATTCTGGAAGCTTCCCATTTCAATTTATGATGGTGATGCCTTAAAAGCTGGAAATGAGATTGAAAATCTTCCATTGACACGGCCAACGTTTACTGTGATGGTCGTTTCCAACCATTACAAACCGCTTACCTTGCCATGGTACATTTCTTCATATAACAACCGAGTAACCAGCAATGCGGTGTTCCTTAAAATAACTATTAAGCCAAGTTCATTGTCAAACAATGTTGGATTCATTGAAAGGGTGTACCTTCTAACATTGTCGAGGATTACTGCAAAAAGTTGCTCTGATGATGGACCGTTTGAATATATTCCAATCAATGTGACAAGCATAGACAGCATATCAAGTGCAACAAACCATTTGTCAGTGACAGAGGACGCTGCAATCAAAATCACAGCTCAGAAACCATTCTACGAATATTTAAAGACGGCATCTCGATTTGGCATTTTCAAAGAACACAACTATACAATACTTCAAACTACATTACCTTTTAGTTCCTGGAATTACATTTTTTATATTCAGGTAGCTTTGTTTGGTTCAATTCTTAAAAATGTAACCTTTGATATTAAGCATGTTCTTATGGATAATGAAGAACTCAATAATGACATAGGACTTTGCCAAAAGACTAATAACGTGTCACAAAAGTCTGAATACAAGTTTGAAGCAGGAATATTACCATTTATTCAATCCTATATTGGAAGTGCATCACCAATCAATCCGAAAATTCAGTATCATTTTGACAAAATCCGCATGCGTTTTGTGAGTTGTGGAGAGCTTCCGATTGTTCACTCAGTACCTGTCTTACAATTGGCTGCATCATTTGATTTGAGCACATGGGTTGCGCTAATTGCTTCACTCATTTGTGGTAGCTGGTCATTTGCTGCGATAACCAAAACAATTAGCTTTCTTGGCAATGGGGACGTACAAAAAACATCAATCGAGAAGTTCCTTACATTTTTATTACTTGTTCCATTGGAGCAGCCTTATGCATTTCTTAAAACTTTATCCAGTGTTTGCTCTGTTCGTTTGCTGTTGTCCGCGTATTTGTTTGCCTTTATTTTTATCTGTAATTTTTACAAAGGTGACAATATTTTAGAGTTAACCAGTCCATTTCCACCGACTCCAATACAGAATTTTGACCAGCTCGTATCATTCAACATTTCGACATTTACTTTGTATTTCAAGGTTCGAAATTCGTTTAATTTAACAACTTCAGGAAAAATTCCATACAAACACCACATAGAACCACCAAGGAGGATGTCATGGCTTTTGTACTACATTAATCAGTTGTATGGGGCTCGAAATAGTCTCTCGGCATCACCAGAATTTTGGGGAAATTTAACAGATGCAGAGAAAATTTATCTAAACCACACCATTCCACCGCAATACCCAGGCAGGTTTCAAAATATTAATAGCTTTACTGAGTTGAATGAAACATTAAATTATATGGATGAAACATGCACAAGAATGGTCTCCGCATTCGTGACCTTTGAAGAAGACGCCTACTTAGCTCTTGCAGGACTCCATGCACGTGGGATTTCCAATTCATATTTGGGTTCAAACCTTCTTGTTGACATGTCCCAAGGATATCGGCTAAGAAATAGATTTCACCCGCACATTCTACAAAGGATGATGGGACTTTCAACTTCTGGAATCGTGGACTACTGGAACAAAGCCATAAAACATTATTTGATAAGCTACGGGCAAAGAATGGGAGGCAAACCCTCAGGAGGTATGATGGGTGTTGGTAAATCATCCATTGTTGGGCCTATCCTTACTTTGTTTATGATTATTCCAATTGGGCTTGGTTTAGCATCACTATTTCTTATCGTTGAAAAAATGGTAGCATTATGTCACAAGAACAATAGGAGGTTAGAATCTAGAATTCCTCTTGTACATTAGGAGTGTTTGATTGTCAGAAAACGTATTTCAAATATCGCGAAGCTTTTGAATACAAATGTGCCACTGCATGTTAAAAAATGTGAACAATAGAAAGAGTCATTTGGTTTAAGTTATGTTAGGCGAAAATTAAGTTGACAGAAATGATTGTTATGATTTTGTTAAACAAAAAGCGTTCGTTAAAAATATAATTAATAATTGTGCCATTAACCATCATGTCGCCTACTAAGATTCATTTTCAGACACTTGAAAATACCGAAGAAAATTACATCATAGACTTGCATATTAGAGCATAATGAGAAATTTTAAAGTTGTTTAGCCTGATATTTGTCATATGTATTGCAAAAACCTGTTTGAAAATCCACCAAGGAAAAAATAAGTATTAGAAGGTACAATCTTTCACGCCTATTGGAAGGCTAAATAAGAACCCTTTCTACTTTGTCATTTCCGGAACTGACAATTGATACTTTTTGATAATATTAGCTTAAGTGTCATAGTTTACGTTAACAGTTAGTAAAAGTAATAAAAATTATTTTTTGTCATACTAAATCAGCGTTATTTAGGAAATTCCAAATACCATGCATGCATTGTAGAGCTGCTTCCCAAAAACTTGATTTTTGGTGTTGTTATTTTAGGCATTTTCAAGTGTCTAAAAACGAATCTTGGGAGGCGATATAGCGAAAATATTTTTGTCGTGTTCTGATATGAAGAATATGTATGCATACCTTTAGAATGTAAGCGGTTTCTAAGAAAGTTGGAAATATATCACAGAATAAATATATCACCTTGCAAAGTGCGTATCAAGTATCAAGAATGTTCGTGATGTCTTTCCGTCTGACGTTCGGAAGATAGTTTTCGGATAAAAACGAATATTCAAATTCGGATTTTTCCAGTCGTTTATTAGTCACCTTGGCTTAGATGAGTTTAGATACGGGTACTCACGTTAAACTGCATCCACTAGAGGCGGGTATTATTTTATTATTCAATGAACAATTTTGCATTATTTACATAGATAGATCCTTCACTGACAATTCCTCACACAAACTTTTTTTTTCAAATTTGCTGCTTTCACATTTACCAATTTTTATATCCTCATGAGTACAAAATACAATGGACATTTGTGTGATCAGTTATGTGTTTAAAATCAAATCTGTGGATTTGTTCATTTGTTTTTTAAAGATCATTTTATGTTTGGTTTTCAGATACAATAGCAATCGTAAATATACGAGAAAACTAGCTAATAATTGGTTGCCATAATATAGTTTTCGGCACAAAGCAGTTAATACATAGGTTAATGATTATAATTAATATAATGTGGTTATTAATTGTGGAAGCCAGGCCCTGTTACGCCCATTCTACTTGTTGTGTTATCAGAAGTTCATAATACTTTTAAACAATAGACACGAGTGTGTAACCAAAACAATTTCTTCACCATAAAAATTGCGCTGTGAGAATGGTCTGTGTCAGCCCATTAAACAGAGGAGAACTAAATTATATAAGCCACAAACATTGAACTTTCGAAGCACAGGTTATACGAAAGCGTATGATTTCATGCTTAACAGATGATAGACGTGACATTTATACAATGCACGATGTAGAATATTGTAAACCATTGTAGCAAATTTTCCTCTATGATCTTTATGTAGCAATATTGTTTTAAAATATTATTCAAGAGAGCTGTGAGATCAATAAAAACTTGCATTCGTAGAATTTGTTGAGTGTTTTTCAGACATCGGCATTTTGCATGTTATGCGGTAAAATTCATATATGACGCGAGCAGAATCCAAATTCGTGTAACTGCCATGAGAATTACTTGGAAACTTGATGCAACGAAATGAAACTTTCACTGATCAATAACACATGCATTTTCGATTCTAAAGATTAGACATAAAATGTTCATGTGAATAGAAAATGGCATGAATATTATGAAGTTACTATGTAAGTTGTCAAAAATCAGTTAATATGAGTGAAAAAAGTGAATAAGTAAGAGTAGCAAAACCGTCTACCAAGTATCTCCGCCTGGCAAGCTTAAAATCAAAAGAGTGAAAGTTGCAGCTATCCGTATGTAGTAAGGAAGAGTATACGTAACGCATACACATAAGTTGTTTAATGAACACAGAACTATATTCTTATGATTGCGCCCCTCAGTAATTTTTATGGGTAGGCACTTCTGGAAGTATCATGTAATAATTGACTCCGTAAGAGTATTAAAAAATAATTGGCGCAGCAAAGTGAACTAAGAAAAATATTGTTTGAGGCATGACGTGAATATTAGTTAATTGCATGCTATTAGCATGCTAAAAATGATAAAAGTAGGACATGCAATCACTAAACACTCATTAAATAACGGAGTTTCCATTTTGGTATTTACGGATAGATTATAACCATCAAAATGAATTCGTTGGTGAAAGCTAAATCATCTATGTGAAAATATGACAACTAATGCAAGAACACAATTGTTTATGTCTTAAATGGCAAAAACTGTTTATGGCTTTGAACTGCAAAATTTGCTCCACCATTAGGCAAATGCTGGACACGCATATTCCAAATACAAATTGCACAGCGACTGCAACCAAATTTTCCATTTTTAATGGCTTGTCAGAAGACACATCTTGGTTTCCTTCTTCGCCGTCTTCCTCTGCGTCTCCACTAACCCCTTCAGTGCTACTACTGTACAAGTTTTGTGTTGACGATTTTCCTTGGCTTGTGACGTTACTTTTGTGATTTTCAAACGCAAGCTGGCGTTCAAAATTCATTTCTTCCTGAATCCACTTGCTTATCAGTCCACAGTCTCTAGAATATCCCGCATATCTATTCATCACTTCAAGATAAATCGTGTTTTTCTTTAAGACTGCACAGATATCTGCATGAAACGCCGGTTCTCGTGTTTGCAGTACAAGTTCTTTCAATTCCGGGTTAGATGGTAGTTGCTTCATTATCCCAGTAGTCATCATATTCTTCCAAGCAATGCAAGCTGTCCTCGGATGTGTTGCAGCTTTCAAACATTTCTCAACTTTATTTGTGGCTTCCATTCTTGCTACAATTCCTTTAAATACTGGATTTGGTGATGTTTTTAGGATGTCAAGTTCAAGTCCTCCCAAAGTAAACATATGAATTTCGAATTCCTTATGCTCATGCAACTCCTTAAACGTCTTTGGAATCGTTAACTTTTCTGGGAACGTTAGGTATCCCACCAGATTTGATTTGTAAAACATTGAAATCACAAATGCAAACCAAATCAATGATAAAGCTGCTATTCTTGATGAAAAATCATTCGGAATCAGGGAGTTTTGCTCAAGAAATAATGAAAACGGTAGAAATATGCCTTCTTTTAGAAAAATCGGCACATCAAAACTAGATTTCCGAGCAAGCTTTACGAGTGTAATAGCACAAAAAACTAGCACAAATGCAAAAAACGATGCCATTGTAAATGCCCATACGGTCGGAGAAAGTGGGAAAACTAATGCATGCCAATGAAGAAGTGGCTCCGGTGTCGAAACACAAAACACCATACTTTCTCTGTATGTTAACGTGGTATAGGTCAAATATTTGTATCTATGCAAAGCTATTCCCATAATAGGAGCAAAATCAGCGTTGCCGTTAGTCACTTCTCCGATAAAACCAGTCCAGCTCTCATTTTTCAGCTTCTTCCCGAGTGGAAGTTTGTTGTTTCCATAGTAGGCAATTGTACAGTTGGCTTTCTTTCCAATTTCGATAGACAATTTATAATGAGATCCTCGAAATTTGTATTTCTGTGTAGCACTACTTTCACTTTGTTCTCCAACTATAACGAAGAGTGGGGACACTTCAAAAATTGCGGATTTTAGTGTACGGCCATTTAGGTTATTAAATTTGGTCCAAACCTGTAGATCTGACGATATTTCAAAGCCTCCCGTGTAGACAAATGGTTCTACAAAATATTCCACATAAGACATCCCACTTATCTTTGCAATTTTTGGATACATCCCATACTTCATTGCTACTTTGTCGATAGCTTTGCTCTTCATCAATGTTTTTTCTAGAAGAGTTTCGTTCTGGGAAATGAAAATAAACTGATCATGTACCGAATTGCCCCATCGTGATCCATGTAAAAAACTATCATTCTCTTTGGAAATTGGCACTGCGATGCTCCAGCAGCATGACCTGTGTTTGATCACTGGTATATGTACTTCTGAGTATTTGGCCACTCCTTTAGAGAGTAATTTTGCGGTTCCAAGTGCTCATGTATAATCTTAAGGTTCAAGCTGAAATTGTTTTCCTCACTATATAATCGTACAGAACAGTATATATTGGAAACATTTCGAATTGTTTCAAGATTTTCCAAAAATTTGACTGTCAAGAAATCAGAATGCTTTTCTCCGAGTGAAAAGCTTTTTATTCCATTTGCTTTAAGGATCGTGTTGAAGAAAGTATAAAATAAAAAATATCGGCAAAAACTCGTTTGAGAAATTTTTGAAACCATTGTACTGCAAAATATAAGAAATTTTCACTGGTAAAACAAATGCATAGGCTGAGTAATGTCGTAAAGCCGCAAGGATAACAACTATAAATGAAACAGAACAAATGGAAGTTTCGGAGCTCATTATAACTAAACGTTTAAATTAATTACGTTTATTACTTTCCCATATTTCCACTTTGTTATCAGAAGAAGCCGTAATGAGGTCATGACTGTATGATATGTATGAAATAGAGAAAGTCCAATATTACATCATCATTAATACCGGACCGATAATAAACATTTCTAGCTCATTAAGGGTGAAATTTAGTGCAGCCTCGATACTGAAGCCTAATTTTATAGGAGTTATATTTACCGGAGTGTCATTATGTCCTAATTACCCAAACGCTACTTGATTGCTATTTTAGCAAATTTAATTATATCGTTAAATACATCATTTCAGTTAAAGATAACACAGCTACACCTCTTGCAAACAAAGAGCTGTTGCCTCTTTATACGTATAGTTTTAATTGAAGGGATGCAAATTATTAATAATAATTAAATTTGCAAAATTTTTGCTAGCAAAAATGCAATAAAAGAATGTAAACATCCTTGAAATAACATTATGCGGAATTTTTTGCTTAAAAAGTATTTCAACAAATAAAACAAACAAGTACTTGCAAATGTGTACAAACAATATGTTTTACCTTCTTTATCACAATAATATTCATTTTTAAATCGTAGCATTTAATACTCTACATTACATAAACATGGAATCAAATAATTTGAGCATTTTTGAATTATTTTCACATGAAAGTAATAAATATTTTGAACTCAGATTTAAAGTAATATACATGTGTTATTAATTTTAGGTAACATCATCGGTTTCTTGGAAAAATCTATCCATAGCATTTCTCTTTTCGTTTGATAGTAGTCGTCCCTAACACCTGGATTTACTTTGGCAATTATTACCTCACGTACTATGAGCTCTTCCGTTTGGTAACAATACAGGCTTATCATTTTACCTCCATGCTTCAAAAGTGCAAATCCAATGTTACTTAACATAACTCTCATAACTTTCTCCTGCTTCACTTTGCGACAGCCAGTTTAAATTTTATTGATTTTTACATTACTTACAATCAACAAAGTACAGAGCTCAAACTCCCAAGGAACACATTTATGTTTCAATGCGACCTTTCTGATTCGTTCAATATTTTCACTACTCGTCTCGACGATTGAAATTATGGCAAAATTTGCTTCCTATGAAAGTCAAATTAAGTTTAGTTAAAAGCTTGTTGAAGCCAAACATAATATTCATGAATCCGGAATATATATCCAAATTTGCTGAAAGAAGTTGGCAAATTTTTAGGAGATTACGCACACTTTTTCTATTTTAGCTCTGATTGCTCACGTTTAATTGCAAAATACTACATCCGCCTTGATACAAAATTTGATGAAGTAATTTATTTGCTTCAATATTAAATTACAAAGCTAAACCCAGCAGGATATTGTTTATAGTCATTTTTATATGTCAATAGATTATCCAGCTTACAACGTGACAACCTATTTTTGCGGGTTGGTGACTATATTTCCACGACACGTTTTTCCCCGGACACTTTTTCCCCGGTCATCCTTTCCATAGGACAATCTTTCTATAGGACAATCCTTCCATAGGACAATTTTTCCATAGGACAACTTTTCCACGGACAAATTTTCTAATAGGACAATATTTCGCAAGGGGAATTTCTTCCAGAGGATAACCTTTCCATAGGACTATCTTTCCAGAGAACAAATTTGCTTCGGAACAGATTTTCCACGCATATCTAGGAGTGAAACGAACGACAGGAGTATCGGTTAATGGATCTGGGTTATAAGATGGAAATTTGCCAACACAAAATGGTGTTTGAAGCGAAGCATTAACTTATTGCATGCATAGATACATAATGTCAAAAAACTAATTGTCATCTTATGACCCAGATCCATTATCCGATACTCCTGCCGTTTAAATGATCCTCCTGACTTAAAAGCAGATAATACGGTTTGGGATAACTTTTAACCCAAAAATCAAATTTTTTATTTAAAATCGGGCATGAAAATAAATTTGTTAAATTTTTTGTCCATCTGTGTACCGATTGTTGAAGTTTTACGCCCTAAAATTACGTAAAAGGGTACTATTAATTAAATTGGGTGGAACAGGTTGCGAAAAATTGTTGTGTTTAAAGATAATTTGGTTCAAAATGGCATTTTTTGTGCAAAAATAAGCTATTTTGGAGCAAAATTCCTGAAAAGGGTCCAAATCTGACATGTCATATGACAGGGAAGACCAAAATATGACAAAGGAGGGCAAATTTGGATGTGATTCGCCCACATTTAGAAGCCTGGGGCTGCAACTCTTACCAAAAAAACATGAAATCTCATACGAATCCGGTCCTTAGCTATCACAATAAAACATAATACACTATCGGTTTCACACTATGAGACAGATGGACATTTTCTTGCTGGCTTTCCATTTTCCGCCCTCCAAATTACTAGAACTTATATACCAATGAACACCGAGCGATTTTGTTTTTAACTTTCATACGTTAAATAGGTGAATTCAGAATATAACAAAAGTATGCAACCATATGACTAGCATTTGATACCTGTTTTCAGTGTATACCTCGTGCAAAAGCTAGAAATTTTGTGGGACATGTGCAAATTCTCATTATGGTAATCTACCAGACAACCTGTTGCAGGAACTTCCAAACATCCCCTACCATCACAAAAAAGTTCACATTTGCCCACTTTACATCACAATTACAATGCTAGACATTCTCGTGCTTAACTGTTTGTCTCCAGTAGTTACTCTGAGATTATAAGCTCAAATAATCCAATATGAATTTCATATTTGGCTAGCAAGTGCTTATAGGTATACTTGTAAACGAGCTTGCTCCAGTTTTTGTTATACATATCCCTCAGTATGACTTGGCAGAGGAAAGAAAAACGTCCACTCATTTTAGCAGCCAGCACATAACTGGTCTCCACCACCAAGAAAATATAATACTATATGGAAAAACTTTGTGTTTTATTGCCTTAACAGGTAATGATTTTCATTCAGATATGATACAAGTGAAACCTTTCGAATTACTCGTAATCCTCCCGGATTCGAATTCGCCTTGAATATTATGCCTATTTTCGAGCATGATTGTTTGTTCATAGAAATGTTTTTGCAACTGGTACAATTCTTGATTTATTTATGACTGGTGTTGCAACAAAAGGTGGTGTTTTATATAATAAATATCTCATTAAGTGTAATTTTGGTTATGATGATTCTTTAATCAAGCGGATACATTCAAAACAAAGTTACAGATGTATTCAAACATAAATTAACTAAATGTAACATATAAATCTATTATGTACTCCCATATTCCTGAAGTTTTTAGTTTTGGCTACATGTACAGTAATTGTAAATATGGCAATCTAAAATCAAAACTTCCAATTTGAGCCTGAAAATAAGTAATTAAGACTTCGATGTTATATCATTCAATCCACTAGGCATTCCTTTGTGACTTGCTTTCACATTACGTGTCAATCCTACACTTATATGAGTTCCCACAATATTGACAAACAAAAGGTTTTTCTTTCGTATGTGTTCCCATGTGCCTTTCTAAAGTCAGCTCGATTCTAAATTTCTTTCCACACTTGACACACTGAAATTTAAACTTATCTCGATCCGTTTCCTTGTGCAATTTGGAATGAAATTCTAATCTATTTTTGGATGCAAATGCTTTTCCACATTCAGAACACAAAAAGGATTTCGGACCATGATATTGCTTTAAATGAGTTTGAAGTACCCAATATTTTTTATATTGCTTGGAACACTTTGTACACTTATAAATTTTACCGGGTTACTCATGACGACTATATTTTTTGTGATGATCTAGCTCCTCGACAGATGAAAATTTCCGCATACAGTTTTCTACGTCGCAGGCAAATGCTAACGGTAGACTATCTGGCTGACATATTTCTATATGGTATTTCAATCGAGGCAAAGTTTTATACGATTTCCCACATCCTGGGCACTTCCGTTTGAAATGAAAATTCATTTTATTCAAATAAAGTTGTAATGGTTTGATGAAGTAGGCTGAACATTGGTCACATCTGTGAATGTCTTTGGGGTCCAAGCCATATGTGTTATGACAGTCTCTAAAGTGTAGTCTTAAAAATCTCTCCTTTTTAATGACGATGGTCTCAGCACCACATATGGAGCAGTAGCCAGTTGTGTGTGTTTTCAGATTTAAATGGGTTTCCAGGAAATGATCAATAAAGATGGGTTTGAAGTGAAAGTTGGAGGGACAACGGGAACAATGAATATGGGAATCTTCAGTTTTATCCGAGTGTTCATTCATCTCGTGTAATGCCAGATCTGGAGCGTATTCCTTCACAACAGTACAAAATTTACAAGAAAATTTGCCATGAAACTTCTTATGCTTTTCTAAATCCTTAAGGGACACAAAGTTCGATGTGCAGTTTTCAACAGAACATTCAAAGAAAATGTTTTTGTATGTGGTTTTACGAGAAGCAGCATTCCTGCGACGGCAACGTATGATATGATGGTATGTACCAAGTTTGCTAGCGAAAGAGTTTCCACATAGCTTACATTTATAACCGGATTTCTTGTGCTTTGAAATATTCGGGTTGTTATCAAAATTAAAATTTTGGAACTCATCAATACTTTCATGCACATGTCTGACATGGAATTGTAACTGATGTTCTGCCCAAGCCTTGGAGGTCTTCCACACAAAGTAGGCTGGGCATCCAGGATGTGTACATTCTAAAATTCCATTAGACAAATTTCTTTTGTCATGAAAAGAACTAAAATGCTTCGCCAAAAAATTCTTCTTAATCTCATATTGGCACACATCACATTCCACTCGGGATGACATTGGGATGGAGTCAAATTCGGTAATGTGGGTATCCGCAAAATGTTCAGTGTACATCCACTTGGAACAATGTACCGTTTCACACCTGGAACACGGAAAAACTAGTTTTTCTGTGGAGTCTACATCCTCACTTGAATGATTGTTCATTTCATGAATGCTTAAAGCGACAATATCCTTTTCAGTTTTTTTTTACAAAAGTTACATTGAAATCTTCCCTCTTTGTGGAATTTTCCATGCTCTTGATAATTACATAATAGCCGGAACTTTCTGTAAATTCCAAGAGCTTTACATTTTAAGCATTCATGCATGGAAACACTTTCAGTTTCACTTTCAATATTCTTGACTTTAGAGGTTTCAGTTTTGATCTTTTTGGTTTTTTTCTTTGTTTTCACTTTCACTTCCTTCTTAACTTTTAATTTTCTCATTTGATGTACGTTTCTCATATGAAGTGCTAATTGTTTATATGTACCACTAGCATTTTTTCCTGTTAAAAAGTAGGCTGTGCATTCAGAATTAGGACATTTTCGAATATCTTTGGAATCTAGAGATTGACCATTCATGTCATGCCATCGTTTAAAATGTTTTGTCATGTGGTATTTTGGCACTGGGAGTTTACACACATCACAGTTTAAAAATTTGATGTCATCTTTGTCTGATGAGGATGGTGAGGATGATAAAGTGGTGTCTCGTTTAGTACTGTCGTTTATGGTTTCTTCATTTTCAGATGAACAGTAGGACGATAAATCTGTCTCGTCAGTAGTATCGGGGTCAGTTGTCTCTAAATATGTGTGCTCATTTTTCTCTTCTTATTCACTTTCTTCTTTTACTTGAGTTTATAAACGCTTTCTATTCTTCCGAAGGTTGTATCTTTGAGAGTTTGAAAAAGTTGTTATGTCATCTATATTTTCAATCTTAATCCCAGTGTGTGTATGTTGGGCATCACTCATTGATTCTTTTTTAACTTTGTCTACATTCAAAGTTGTACAGTGAGTGACCTTGGTAAGTCGTTGCCCTTTGGCTCTAATACTTTGATTTGTTTTGCTCTTCACAGACATTAAAAGGTTATGTTTGATTGATGTCAACTTATGGGTTTTAAGAGCCCGGTAACTGATGTGTCTAGATTTGCACAGACCACAATTAAATCTCTTATTTGGAGTGGGGCAGTCTTTATTGTATGGACGAACTCGGTTTCTCCTGCTAAACTTTTGAGGATACTTTGTGTCAATAATTGGGTCTGTACTGATTTCCGGATTTGGAGTCCTGGATGGAGATGTCGTTGTTTCTTTGCTACAATAGCATAATTAGTACATGGTTGATAAACTAAATTTGTAGATAAGTATGGGTGTGGCATAATATATGTGTATTATTAAATTTTTCGTCTAACTATTACCAAAGGTTTTTTGGACCACCACCAAGAATCTCGGATTCCAAAATTTCGTCTGAAAGCGCTTTATCCAGAGTGGTGATTTGTTCTCCAGAAAATAAATCTTTAGTGAAATTTTGAAATGGTGTGAGTATGAGCATTCCGACTGCTATGAGAGAAATGACCCATTGGAGAAACCACTCTTCCGCTGTGGGAAGTATGGAACTTTGAGTTTCAGATTTATAACCAATTTTAACTGGATGCGCTAAAGATGAGTTGCAGCTACCATTTTTTTCGAAGCACGTAACCAAATTTTTTGGAAGTGAGTTGGATAGTTTATAATTGCCTGTGAAAACATTGCATAAATTCTATAATATCCACCTCTCGTGTCCATATGTACGAAAATTTAATAGAAATTTATGTCAACTATACAATCTTACATTTTAGTATAGCATCGGCTCGAAATTTTTTGAAACCTTTCAGTCTTTTATTTCCTGTCTTGTTTTGGAGCTCGTTCCCAAAATGTTCCGTTTCCTCCAAAAACAACTGCTTCAAGTGTATTACTCTGGAGGAAACTCTGTTTGCAACTTTTATAATATCCAATAAGCCTCTTAGTCTCCATTCTAGTCGCAACTCCAAGTATTTTAAGTGATCGTATATTTCACGAAATGAGCCAAGTAAAATTCCGCAGCTATCAAAGCACACTAAACCCTGTTCACCTCTGAGAACGGCAGAAAGTTCATTTTCAGCGGCACTTAAGGAAGTTTCAAATCCATTTCCAATATATCTTCCTGCAAATTTCTTGAAGGATTTAAGCACTTCAGTATTTTTGGTATCAGTAAATAACAGTAACAAAGTTCTCACTCTCTTGATAAAAGTAATACTACCAAGTTTAAAAACTGAAACGATAATGGTACACACTTTTTGCATGTCTTTAACAGAACTTTTAGCTCATAAAACTCAATAAATAAGATTCACAGATTCTTTGACACACTCAAAATGTTTTTGATCCCGTAACCACTTGAACATGTAAGTGCGAGTAAGTACTTGAATCAGCATGACAGTTTTACTCGTGCATTCTCAGTGGAAACTGAAATGTATTTGCACACCTTTTTGATATAAGAGCTTATGTAGTTATCGGACCAGTTGCTGCATGCGCGCTTAAAATTCTCACATGTCATTATCATAATGAATATAAATGTAGTTTGATGTGTACGTTGCGATCAATGTAAATGTAATTTATTGTGGAAAACAGATTTTATTCAGTTTGGTGTAAGCAAAACTTTATCAGATGTGGGATACCATAAAATCTCAAATTAAAGCCTTATGTTCCCTCGTATAGACGACTCAGCGTCTAAAGAATAAAAACTTATGGAGCCAACCTTACGCAATACGATCTCCGCTTTAACCTGTAATTTCTTAAAGTAGGCGCCATATGATTGAATTTACCAATAAATATTCCAGCGAAGCATTTCAGAGTTTAAGCTTGAGTATTTTTTGGCTCCCATAGTGGCTCCCATAGTGGCTCCCATAGTGGCTCCATAGGGCCAACACAGAAGCCTATTAATTTTCAGCCAAATCGGCCCACCACTTCCCCTGGGGGTCATGGGTCATCAA
>JAQIXX010002176.1:0-26452 GCA_034700605.1 Willowsia nigromaculata
AGGGAAATTTAACATTAAATTATGGAATGGGAAAATCCATACATAACATAAAGCTTTATCCGTCGGGAGTCAATAGAAATCGATCTTGTATCCTGTTTTAGTATTTTAATGTGCTGTGCATTTTAAAATTTCAAATTAATATAAGTCTGATCTGCGGATATCTTGCAGACAGGCCAAATTCATTCTCAAAAACATTAAAGAGTTTAAATAAATCAAGTTCAAATATGTACCTAAACTCATTGTTCTTTTAAAAGCATTGATCTGATTTAACCAGCATTGCTGTTACATATCACTTCAATAACATGTATTAAATACATTTAATTTCATTTTTTGTCAGTGATGTCATCACGTTTGGAGCGTAATATCAAAGAATTATAATAACTGGTAAATAATTTAGAATTACAAAGAAAATTTGCAAAAATGCTTTTTTAAAAGAATTTCCATGCTTGGTAATCTGAACTAAAATGTTTTTAAACCTCTCAATCAAAGTTGCTCAAACTACTTTGCTTATATATAAGCATTAGTAAATAAATTTAAACGTATTTGTTAATTATACTAATTGCATTGCATCAACGTAATGACAGTGACATAGCATAATTCAACGAGACACTTTGATTTTTAAATAAAAATGGTCTGAGATAAAAGTAACTGTCGATTGTAATAAATATACAATATCGTTTCCGAGAACAACACGAGTTTACTGCATGGTTAAGAGGAGAGGCAGAAGGAATTTGGAAGTGGTATTATTTTTCAGTATTGGCATGCGCAGGTGTGAGATCAAGATGTGAGATATGCATTGTGCAATAATTCATGATATTTCCATCGAAACATTTGAAACTGATAACTTTGTGAGCATTGTATTTCTACGTAATATGTATTTGTGTTGGAGTACTTTATCGCATATACAGGACAACTTGTACGTGACAGATCTAGCCATTAATGGTCTTCAAAATATTTGAGCTTCTGCTTATAAATGCTTCCAATGTAAATAGCTATTAAAGCAATAATTTTCTTGGCAGTATGCGCTGATGGTGACATATGCAACGTCTTAAAAATAGTCACTCAATCCATGAGTTCAGCAAAAATGACAAATGACACTACTACATAAATCGTCTCACAGCATCAGTAAGCCTTCTTAACTTAGATTTCCATTATTTTTATGCCATACCATTCAACTTTTATAGCTCATGAAAACATGTACTTAATGTGTGCAGTAATAATGTGTGTGCAATAATTTCAGTCAAAACAAGAATTCAAATACCTACCAAGTTAATGCATCTTCGTCCTTATCAATCCATTGAGAATATGATTGAATCCAATTTATAAAGAAACAAATTTTGTGTATCTTTTCAACTTGTAATAAAAAGTGTCACCCACCACCACACTTTACTCCACAGACTCGCATTGTTTATGACCAATCACTAGTACAAAGCACCATTTTCGCCATATTTTATCCATTGTGTTCTTGTCGTCAAAAACTAAGAAAATCTACTACCACCAACGAAATCCACTATCACAGAAGAGCTCTGCTCCACATTATCCTCTGACAATCTTGTCGAGCACCGCTTTTCTTGGCAATATCTTGACAGCAACTTGTCTGACTTGATGTATTGCATTCCAAAAGCAAGAACAATATTTTTCGTTTTAAAATGAGTTTTCAAAAATGCAATGAAAACTAATCACAGTTTGTTGCACACACACGCAGCATGCATAATTACTTAATAATTTAAAAAATAATTGCGCAACATTTTTTGCTCATCCACAATTTCCTTTAAACAAACATGAGCCCAAATATATTTCCTCTTCTTAAAAAATTATAATTACTCACCAATTAATATAATTACACATGTTGACTCACTCACGTAAAATGCAAAACTCACACCACCATCCTCGTTTGCATATCTATATACATAGCACATGTGAGTAATTAGATGTCATAAAGAAGCCACCCTAATTATAATCACTGCTACAAGATCAAGATCACGTCATCCAAAAAGAATCTCCTCTCAGACGATCACAACAAGAAGAGGGGAACACACACGCACACTCAAAAATAGCCAAAAGGAAGAAGGAGATGAAGAAGAAGAAGAAAAAGTGAAAGTGTTCTTTCAACCTGCCAAATGACAATCCATTGTTTCATTCATTCACAAACGCACACTCACACACAATTTTATATATTAAACAATGCCCTTTTATCCTTCTCCCCACCGCTTTCAATAGAAGAACAAGAGATAGATGAGGAAGATATATGAAGCAACAGTACAGAAAAATGAATAATGAGCTCTCCTCCAAAAAGTTATTATCTATTTTCTCAACTCCCACTAAACTCCTCTAGTAGAGCTCTCATCATTCTCATTATTACAATTTATTTTTTAATAATCAATCTCTTTTTCTGGTCACGACTTCCAAGGCTGTTTGTGTGTCTTATGCCTGGTATGTGTGAGTGCAAGCTTCCTCCTTTTTTTCCTCCTCTGTTGCTTCCAACAAAACGACTAGTGAAGTAGATAGAGCGAGAGAGCGAGAGCAAGAAAGATCGGTGGATCGAGAGAGAGAGAGTGGAAAACAGATTTATTTACATTTCCAGAGCGTTATTTAAACAGTTGACTTTTATATACTTTTTTACTCTGCAAAATCCCGTCTCGGTATACAGTCTCTTAAAACTTGATACTGTGAATCTGCTTCTCTCAAATATAAAACTGCTCATCATTCAAAGAGCTCATAACACACAGAGAGAATATCTTCATGATCATCATATCATCTTCCTCCTCCTCACCAAGACCATGTCACCACCACCACCTTCATTCTCATCCTCATCATATTTTTTCTTCTTCTTCCAACAACTTTCCTTCGTTTTTTATTATTTCTCTTGTTCTTCTCCTCCTCACTTGATAAGCACACACGTAATATATATAAACACTTTTTTGCACATGCACACACTCAAAAGAGAAAAGCGAATATTGACTATATGCCCATCTTCCTCACATTTCTACTCATTTTCCTTCTATTTCCTATTATCCTTTTTCTCAGCTTTCTCAACAAGCATGAGTGAGAGGAGGGGGAGGAGAAGGCATTCCATGCATGTGGGTAGCACGGTATGAATGAATGAAAAAACGAATGTATATTTTTTCCTATAGTCTTTGCTTACCTTTTGAGACAACAGACATGTGCATATGAAACACGGGGAAAACATAAAGTGTGAAAGCGAAACAGACAAGAGAGAGGAAAGTAGAGAGTTTAGCAAAGCAACCACCATACCACCATGGTCGTCATCATCATCGTCATCATAGTCAACATTGAGAGAAGGATACAAGATACTATTATTATATAAGGATCATATGGAGTAGTTTTTTGGAGGAAAAAATTTTCCTCCTACTTGTACTTCCGCTCATTCTCTTTTTTTTCGTCGAGCTCAAGCTTTTTAACGTGGAAAAGGGGAAATCGAATTGATAGATTGACTTGTGTGTGTGTGTTCTTCTCTGTATTGTGCTGGGCTTGGAGAGAGAGAAAATATTCTCCATCTCTGCTGCACAAACTCTTTTGAAAGGGAAGTGTTGCTTTTGTATTGTTGTAATCATCGCTGTGTAGTCTATGCACACATTGCTATCGTCATGAGCGAAAAAAAACAGATATAGGAATAACATTGCTTGAAGCTACTGTGTGTGTATTCTCAGAGAAAGAGAGAGATTGGCTGAAAAGCAAGTGGTATTGGTGGTATTCAGTGAGTTGGAGTAGTCGATTTCAGTTTTTTAGACTCTTTCTTTCCCACTGACTATAGCTTCCTCTTCTCAGTAATATCCAGTTGTGGATGGAGGGTATATGCTCGCGTCATCGTCATCATCATCATCGCCTCCGTCGTCGTGACTAAGAACAAAAACTCATGTATGAACTCCAGCTCAGAGAGTTGTGTACTGGCTGACTGACTGTGCACAGTTCTTCTCACACAGGCTACAGACAGAGAGTGAAAAAAGTGTGAGAAACAAGCAGACAGACAGAGGGAAAGTGGGTAAATAAAGGAGACATCACGAAAATATCAGAGTTGCCAAAGTGGGGCGTTTCAATGCTTTTCCCGTGAGTGGACACTCATGATTTGCTTTCTCCTACAGAGAACTATGCAAATATTGTTAGAAATGCATTTTTTACTTGCATAAAACATGAGGGTTAATAGTATAACGGTGATGTTATCTGGAGATTCAAAAGACATATTATTGTGCATACCGTTGTGGATGGACGGACAGACAGACTAGTATCTGCACTACTCGTCCACTCCCCATTTCCCAATCCCACTTTAATTTCGTGTTTAGTTCACACTACGCACTCATCACAGCTTAATAAGAGAAACGAGTATTTGAGCAAAGTAGAGAAGACTAGAAGAGAGGAAGGATACAACAGAGTTTGAGAACAGAACACAGCAGATTCAAAGCAAAAGGAGACCAACAGGAGCAGAGAGCAGCAACAACTCCAAGAGAGAAAAAACTCCGATCCAACCACACAATCTATAAAAAAAATTTCTTTCCCATTGTAGTCTCTCATATGTAATATACATACCACCAACATAGCCTCGGTAACACCATGCCACCATACTATCTCACCACCACCACTATCCATTCCCACCTCCATCCTCCCTCCACATGTATATCATTTTATTTCTCGCTCTAAGCAATAATATCATATGCCTACACACACTACAACCAAAAAAAGACTAAAAAAGACGTTGTAGGTAATATCAACATAAATGAGAGGAACAGGAGCACAGCACCAGCTCAAAGACAGTCTTGTTTCCTCCACACCATACCTCCAATACATTCTGCTGGAGGGAGAGAGAGAGAGAAACTCGAAAGGAAAGATATTAGTTTAAAGAGACACACACAAGAGCCGATATCTCGCCGACGAGCTGCACACGACGAAACAATTTAGCGCTCGTCGAAAACCGTCGTCGTTTTTTTCTCTCTCTTTCTTCTGTTGAGCCAATGGATTGAACACAAGAGAGACACGGCGGAGGAGAAGAAAAGAAACGAAAGAGAGAGGATAATACACACTTCATATGGGCATTTTGACATACTTTTTTCTCTTCTCTTGTCTTTCTTGAGAGCAGACTTCTTCAAGAATGCATCTAAACACATAAATTATAAAACAATTTGTTTCATGCAATCTACACGTATTTGTCATTTGCAGCGCATTTTATGGTAGAGTGGAGAATGGGACGACTCTAGTTTTCAGACGTATTGTGGGGAAGTCTTGCACGAAGTCTTTTATTAAAATATGAAAAGCTCTGATATGAAATGACATATCACTTGAGAAAAGAAGACTATTTATTTTTGTAGTGAAGTGGAGAAATCCGATGTGAAAGTCAGGGAAAAAAGAGAAAATTTCATAAAGGCTTCATGATGTATGTATATACTTTTATATATCACCAACAAGTTTGATAGAAAAAGGGAAATTCCTTTGAAGAAGGAGAAAGAGGAACAGCGGGAAAGCTGAAGCAGGTTTTTTCTGATGAGAATAGCAAAAAAATAAATAGAGAAAGAGAGGAAAGTGAAAGGCAAGCGTGCACGTAAAAGGAGAATGCGTGATCGTGATCTTGCAAGAGAAGATGACGATGACGGGTTTGATGGTGATTTGAGGAGAGCGAAATGAGTTATTTCTGGGGGAAAGAGAAAGCAAGAAAAATTATGCTATGATCATCTTTCTAGTGGTTTGGTGGTTGTGTGGTGGTCGTCTCCAAAGTTTTGTGGAGTCGAAGAGAAAAGAAGGAATCGGTGCTACTTGATGAGATGGGTTTTTGTAGAGGAGAGGAGGAGGAGAAAATCGACAACAACAAGTGCGATGATATTATTATTAGATTTTTTATTTCCTTTTATTCAAGTGGAGATGCTTCTTCTGGGAGAAAGAAAGGTAAAATGGTATATGGGGATAGTGGCTTAAGTTTTTGGATGAAAGAATGAAGATCAATGATGATTACATTAAGTTGTTGGAGGATGATGATGGGTAGGTATACTCCAAAGTAAAATTGAAGGAGGGGAAAGTAGATAGAGAGAAAGTGAAAGACAATTCAAAGAAAGTCTGAGAGACTCTTTTTATGCTCGTTGAATCCTAAAAAAAGAAAAGCCAAAGCCACTACCATCACTAGAGAGTAGACCAGACCACCATTGCCACAAAAACCGAATCATGTATACAGGTAGGTAGATAGGTAGAAAGAAAAGAATGAGAAGGCATATCTCTCCGTGTGCAGAACAGACTGCTCTGAGAATAATATGGAATGATGATCGAAGGAAATGAGGAGGCTAGTATTAGGAAATACTTTTGAAGGAATAAAGTGGAGATAGGAGAAAATAATAATAATAAAGTTTTGGAGGAAAGAAGGGATAGCGTTTTCTCCAAACTGCGATATGGCTATGACCATGAAAAAAAGGAATGTGAAGTGGTAGGATACACGATAAGATTGTTCATTTTGGATAGAGCTTTTAAAAAACGATATCACAATTGCGTTTACAATGCAATTTACAAAGTTACGCTACTTCATTACATCCATTTACTAAAAAATAATAATTTTCATAGATAACTGCCTATGTGAGATGTGTGCTTTGCATAACCAGGAATTTTGTTGGTGTTTATATGAATGGAATATTACTACACGTCTTTGTCTCTACATTTTCTCCATTTTCTCTAGCGCTTCCTCAAAGTTTCTTTCACTTTCTCCAATTCCTTCTGCCAATTTTGAATATGATCATCGGTAACCATCAACTCCCTTGTGTACATGTTTATGAGTTCCCCACCATCCTCTATTAATTCGTCCCCATCTTCAGCCTGCTCCAAGTAGTCTTGAATCAGCTCATTATCAAAACCCTCATAGTGATGAAACGGGAAGGTGCTTTTGACTCCGTAAGCTCGCTGCAATTTGGTGAAAAGTTGTTCCTTTGCAAATTTTGAGCTGCCTTTAGAATAAGTCGACTCTTCCTCCGTTGGTGGTTCGAAGAGTCTCTTGTATGGCTTCTTTTTCCCTGATGTGGATGATACCGGCTCATTAATTTTCACACTTTTTGCACCCACCGCCTGCTCCTTATCTTGCTTATCCTGCTTATCAAAGAGCTCGTCAACTTCCCGTTTTCTCTGGCGTTTCTCATAATTCTGGATAACTCGAGCTTTCTCGTAGTTGAAGGTGTCCACATAGTTGATTTCCTGTTCGCGACGCTTCACCTCCAAAAGGGCTTCTAGGTCTAGCTCGTGTTGCTTTGAACGCCTGATTTTTTCAGAGATGCGACTCACCTCCCGTTGCGCATTTGCCTTGATCCTCTCAACAGCCATGTCCGCTGCGGAAAACGGTTGTGTAGTACTGATCTGCACTATTGATGAAAAGTATTCAATTTCAATTTATTTCCGAACATTGACTTGAAAATATGATTAGAACATGAAGAATCACTTTTTAGCGCCTTATTCAACTTGGCGTTTTCACTGTCCTCATTATTCTTCTCTTTCTCAATATCGTCCAACCACGAAGGTCTCGGTCTATCACTTGGCATTGGATGCATCATCAGATCACCCTCCTCTCCTCCCACCATATCATCCTCGCCCATCATTATCTGCTGTTGAGACTGGATGTTATTCAGAATCCTCAGTACCATTTCTTCTGCAGCCTCCTCCTTCTTTTTCTGAAGTAGCCTTAATTTCGCCCTATAAATCTTCCCTTCGAGCTTCTCATCATCAAACAATCTCTGACTGGAAGGCACCCACAATTCCCCCGTTTCATGCAAATGCTGAAAGAACTGGTTCCCATTGTACTCATACGGTTCTACAGGAGTAATCTCATCATCAAAAGCATTTGGCTGAAGGGCTAAATTGGAATCATAATTTTGTAGCCTGCTTAACATTTGATTAACCCGGAATACCGGATGTCTATGAAGGTAGTGCAACTCTGGCGGGATATCCTTGTCGATCCCATCTATTATCAGTTTCTTCATTCGGTTTTGCTCCAGCCTTTCCCTGTGCCTTGTGGCCTTCGAAAGAGCAATCCTTTCTTCCTCCAAAAGTTTCCCGTAGAAGTCATCCATATAATTTCTATCATTCAACCGAACCTTTGTGGTCTGCATTAAATACTCCAAACGTACCACCACGCGGTTGGGGAACTCACAGTTGTACTCGATGATCTGAGACTCCATATTCCCATCCTCCTTTTTCAATGGTACTCGAAATCCGGGTTTTCTCTTGTGGGCATGTCTCCCCTGAGTGCTTCTTTCACACGGAACCCCACTCGAAGTCATAGTTTGACCCTCAGGACAAGTCGGAAGCTTTGGAATTTGCGCTTGTGAACGCGTGCTTGGAGCTGAGGTGCCTGCTATAGATTTGGATTTCACCTGACCTGCCGCCATGGACTGGGTTCGAGGTGGGTTGTTTCCAGATCCGCCACCGCCGCTGCCAGGCTTCCCACTGGCTACTGTTGGGGCCATAGACACCTTTGTTTTCCTTATGGACTCTTCCTCTATATTTAACTTCGACATCTTTTTCGTGGAGTAATAAAATACGAGATACGAGGAAAATTAATTTTTAAAAATTATATGAGAAAAAATCAAATTATTGGCTGCTGATCCAGTTTGAAAATGAAAGTTAGTGAATGAAAGTATAATGCTTTATAAAAATACGATTTTATTTTATTCAAATTCCATAAAAATATTTTTCCAAAGAAATTGTACGCATGATGCGTGTAGTCTTCACGGAGACAGTTTTTGTGGTTTTTTGCATACATAGTACTTGAGTCCAGACAGAAAGTCCACAGAACTGCGTCCACTACTACTGGACATTGTAAGCCGAGTGGAAATGCTAGAGAGACTTTGTTTTTTGTCGAGTTCATGGAGTACAGGCCATTGCGAAGTATTCCCCACACGATATTTCCCTGCTGAGCAATAGATTGCGTAACATCATCATGATGCAATGTATCTTCTGTCTTCCTGGAATTCCAGCTTTTTATCAGCTGCTACTTGAGTGTGTGCTCCCTCAGCTCTCCTGGAGTACTGGACACACTGGAACAAAAAGTCCATGACAGTGTAAACAAACGACTAAACGAGCATGGATAAAAAACGAACAGATATAGATTTGAATTCTAGTCACAAATTAAGATTTTACGGCTCAAACTTAATTTAGCATTTTATATAAATGGATATATAGCTGGTATAAAAAGAAATATCAAAGCATGTCGACAGTTATCGCCCGTGCATTGACCATGATTGCCGTTGTCTTCCAATCATATTTTAATTGGGATCCTGGAACATCCAGTGATGGAAACGTTAAGCATGGTCGAAGCATTACTGGGGATGGTGGGACAGCTTATCATTTAGCTGGACTGGTTCTGGCTCGAGGTGGCAGCAAAGGAATTCCAAAGAAGAATTTGGTGGAGGTGAATGGAAGAGCGTTAGTTGGAAGGGCTTTGGATGCCATGATTGAGAGCGGTGTTTTTACTACGATTTGGGTGTCAACTGATGACCCAGATATTAGCAAATGGGTGACAAACCAGTATTCCAGAGGAGAGGGGCGTAAAGTGGAAATTCATAAGAGGGCAGCTTACACCGCAACAGACTCGGCTAGCTCGATGAGTGCAGTGCTGGAATTTTTGAGCTTCCATCCAGGTTTGTAATTTCATTATTTATGATGATGAAGGTCAAAGGAATACATAATATTTTATTTGTTTTATAGAGGTAGATGCGATCGGTCTTGTCCAAGCGACATCTCCTTTCCTACAACCTGAGTACCTACAGCAAGCAGCTAGCAAACTTTTGCATAAATCTAGTCCCTCCCACGATTCCGTATTTTCAGTGACGAGATCGCACCATTTAAGATGGACTGTTGAAGACGCAGTGCCTCATACATTCAGCCTTAGTAATAAAAAAGCCACTTTGGGAACTAAACCGATAAATTTTAGCCCACAAAATAGGCCACGACGACAAGACTGGTCTGGGGAAATGGTGGAAAATGGAATGTTCTATTTTGCTTTTCGTAACATACTCACCGACTATCACACTTTCCAGAGTGACAGGTAGGCACTTCATTCATAATTTCTTACAAATCTATTTCTTGTGCAAATGCGAAAGTTATAAAACAAAGGGTTTTTATGCAAACAGATCTTCATACGTGGAAATACCAAAACACTTGAGTATGGAGATTGACACTCTGGAGGATTTAGAAATGGCTAGATGTCTAGCTTCAAGGATTGATGATGAAAATACCCAAATGAAAATTGATAATGATCCCCTTTTCCAGTCGAAGAGAATACAACGCATCCAAATGCAAGATAAACACCCAACAAAGAACGAGAAAGCTTTAAGCCAGAAGGGGCAATTGAAAGAACTGTGATTTAAAAGAAATTATAACATTCGGTTATTACTAGCAATAATCCTGTACATTTTATGCCATTTAAAAATTCACGTTTGCCTGTTTTTACTCTATATTCAATGATCATACACGACAACTTTGTAACATGACGTTTTAAATACTATGCCAATACGAACCTTTTAAAATTGTAAAAATAAGTAGCTATTATCGAAATAAAATCATATTAAATGTGAAGTAAAACCAATGTCAAAAATATTGACCCTCACCAATATTCAGTTTAGCTTCATATTACTGGTCTGATTCATGGCTCTTAAAACAAAATATACATTGCTAATAATTTATGAAATGGAATGTTGAATATTTTTCGAGACACATCTATTAGCAATTAGACAATCTTAATGACTGCTAGCAATACATGAAATAAGAAACCTTTGGGGTTTGAAATCCCAAATTAAGTATAAACCCGGTTAATTGTGATTTTCACAAAACGTTTTCTCATCAAATTATAATCAATCCTATTAGCAATGAAATCGGTTCTAAACGTTTTCCCTAAAAACTGAACTGAAATCGCAATTTAATCGCATCATCAAAATTTTTGGTTGAATTAAATTGGTAGAAAATTGCAACAAAAATGCTCGATGGAAATTGAGATGCAACATAAACGTTTCTAGAAAATAGCCATTTCTCCAGTTGTAAACGCTTTTGTGAAGAACCGAACCGAAAGCGTGGAATCAACAACTAAAATAGCTACTAAAAATAACAAACATATTATCTGCTGCTATGCTAAACGTTTACTGTTTTTTGCCAAACGTTTTCTGATTTTTTGATTTTTACTAAACGTTTACTCATTTTTTAAACAACTTCTGCCATTTGCTCTACAAGTGTTCTTTTAATTAGACCTAAATACTTTACGGCGTTAAAAATAATTAAATACCAGGACTATTTGATGGTTTTTGGTTTTCCATCACGATTAAGTAAGTCCTTTTGTGCATAGTGAGATACAGGTCGTTTAGTTTTAGTATAAAGCTTTGTTCAAAATGCAATGATCAAAGCTTTCCGGTCAAAACCATTGGTGCAGCTTCCGTCTCAACTCAAGAAGAGGGGGAGAGAAAAAGCGCGATAAGAGTTGCCTCAAACTTTTTGGCTAAAAAATACAGAATCCTTCATATATGCAGATGTAGAAACAAAATTTTTATTATGCTAACTCTGCTTCACGGCTAATCGTTTCTGACTTTGACAAATCTGCTCATCAATTGACTACAACGACATAAAATCACACAAATTGATACATAAAATATTAAGTAATATTGGCATTGGCAAGCAACTCAGGGGCAAACTGCAAACTAAGCCATTTGTCATTTGTCAAACGATAGAGCTTAGTCGTCCTTTTATTATTTTATCAGTAACAGATAAACAGTTTAGTCTTGCGATTGTACTCCACTAGAGCAACTGATAAGGCAAATCGAAAGGGTTAATATTGTTTAGCAAAATGAGTCGCCGGGGTCAGTCCAGAGCTGCTGGCGCTATTGCTGCCTCCGCTGAAATGGAGGAAGCTCACAACACACTGGAAGTGCCAGACGCTGACTTTGACCCTGTAATGGGCGCTATCAGATTCGGGATGGACAGCATCATGAAAATTGTCAATGACACAGTTCCATACTGTCCAGCCGACAATGGTAAGATGCCAAATCTGTAATTTGTGTAAAATGAAAGTATTATTGGTCTTTTACTCTCAGATTTAATTTTTTGCGTTTCATTTTTTAATTAGAGCAATTAAAGCGAGACGTTGCAGACCGCATGGAAAACTCTCTTTTGCAATTAGTGGAAGCTGAGTTGACGTACTCACAGACGTCAGCTATTGTGAACCAAGTTGTGGAGGAACTAGCCCTGCAAGACAATCCTGACATGGATGCCAGGGAATTTGCTGAGTCTGTGGATAGCATAAACGATCTCGCCAACCAAAGGATTGCAGAGTACAAAGCTACGCTCACGGAAGATATTTTGGGGTCACATCCTCGATATTTGCAAATGAAATCCCAACTGAATGCCCTTTTGTCACGGATGGATATCAATGACGCAGACATGGCTGATGCGGAAACAGAGGCAGAGGAAGTCGATCTTGATGATTCCACCGCTGTTGATGATGACGATTCTCATGAAGCTATCCCAGATTTGGATCCAATCACCAAACAACCATTGGAGGACCCAGTGCGCAACAAAATTTGCCGTCACATCTACGGGAAAGAGTCAATGCTACAGTTTATCAAGAAAAATCCAAAAACTCGGTAAGAAATCTTGGAAACGAGACTAGTCACTAGTCAAAATGATCATCATAATGATTGGGACTAAGGAAGATTAATAATTTAACTTTGTGTTGTAGGTGTCCTGCTATGGGCTGTGATAATGCCAATTTTGTTAAAGCTTCTCATTTGGTGGAAGATCCTGTACTTACAGCTAGAGTAACTGGACAGCCTATTCCCCCAAAACTTTCCAGGGCTTCCCCACGGGCAAGCACATCAAAGGCGAAACGTGGTCGACGACGACGCTAAAAATCCATTGTGGAATATCTCTTAGATTCATTAGTGATATTATACAAATAATTTAAGATAAGATTACATTTTCATTTTTATCTCTCAAGGGACCTAGTACAGAAGCTAGACAAAAAGTGATACAACGTACAATTTTATTCCTTATTTTAAACACACACACACATCGCCTACGTGCGTATTTTAGATTAGCGTTTCTTACGAAGAAAATAAAATTTTCATTTTAATTATTTTGGCGCACGGAGCCACATTTTAAAGTATGTATTTCTAAACAAAACCAACTTTATCTAATTTTATTCTGTATATGTATACACCTTTTAGTATTTTACTTTTCTACCGACCTATTCTACTCAAATCTACAGTGTCAATTATGATTACAAGTCATCGGCTTTTAAAAATACAGTATAACGAAACGTCGCATTAAGAGATCTTACGATTTAATTTCACAATAAACTATATAATTTAATGAAATCATATATTTTAAAATTTCTCTTACAAGCATTTTATTTCCATAATCATATTCCAACTTCCAACGTGTCATAGAAAATAGTCATTCAAATTACCTTCTAAAAATCTATTTTTGCTAATTCGTAATAGTGCAACAGTGAAAGCACTGTTTCATCATAAAAATCATTTGTGCGCACGGCGTACCGTGACGAGTTCATTCATATTATGGAGAAAGTGCATGAAATAGTGAGAATGCATGAAAAAACGGAATAGCAGAAAATGCTCACAGAGGTGCAAAGGCGCGTGCAAGAGACGGTGTACACATGACTAGCAGCTGTGTTTATGTTTTTCGTAGTTCCAACATTTTCATGTTGTTTGATAAGCTTTCTTCATTCCCTACCCTGCCGGTACAATGAATAGGTCATTTTCAATTACGATTCTAATTTATATCATCAAAAGTATTCGAATGGAAGTGCTGTGAAATTTTTATAGTTTAACGGTTTCTGTCCGCTCGTCACCTCTCACAAGGGGTCATATTATTTCGGTTAGCGGTATTATTAGTAGCTTTGAAAGTAGGTTTTGATTGCAGTTTACCGTGAAATGGCTCAACGCTTAACTGGCTGGAGATACGGATTATTTGTAGGCGGTCTAGTTGGAGCCATTGGATTGACAATTTATCCTATTATAATTAGTCCAATGATTAATCCAGAGCCTTACAGTGAGTCTCAATAAATGATGGCTCGTATATTTTTGTCATATTTTAATTACCAATCTATTAATACTGATTAATTAAACATTCTCTTATATTTTGCAGAAATGAGACAAAAGGAAACACGGAAGAATATTGTACAAGAAGATATACAACCTGGAAGTGAGTAAATCTAAATCTTAAACACCTAAAGCTTCACTGCTTTTCTTTCTTCAGATCTAGATTCTATGCTTCAAATTGATTTGAGAATACGTGAAACTCTATTTTAATGTGAATTTCAATTTCTTTTGGTTTTCTACTTTAGATATGAAAGTTTGGACTGATCCATTTGGGCGGAAGAAAAAGGCGGACGATTAAGACTTAAAACGAAATCTTATCTTTCGAGTACGTTTAAAAAAAATACTAATAGGTAGTAATAAGTGTTGTATAGTAAACTTGAAAATTCAGTCATTTATGGACAATTTAAACATAATACGCTTTCGAACCGAAGTTATAGTACGTGGCACGTAATGAAAACTATTAACACAATCCAGCGAAATTAATTAATTTCGAAGTATGCAATGTAAATATAAAAGGGGCAACTTGCTTATAGTGGCAGTTGATGAAAACCTTAAATACTGTTAAAGTATGTAGCATTGTTATCTTAGTTTGTAGCTCTTTGACTAGCTCCTTTCACTTTATGTATGTAAGTTCAGATAAATGATTAAGTTTGTAAGCTATACCTATGTATATTATCTTTTGTAGAATAGAACATCTAGTCTCAAATTATATACACATTATTCAATAACCTAAATGAGTTCAACAAACATTATAGTTTGGCAGTATAGCCCACGTAAGTAAAAAAAGAAAATGAACAAATCTCAACTCGACACACAACCTAAATTTATTATTTTTATTTAAAAGGCAACTACTTTAGAATCATACGAAAGTACTTCATTCATTTTAGTAGGCTTCCTTTTCTTTCAGGCAAAATAAACCTCAAATTAGATCTGACTGACTTGAAATAAGGCTTTGATATGCATAAAAACTTAGCAAAACCATATTCACAGGGAACGGAAAATAAGTAAAGTTGTTCAAGAAAACCTCAATTGTGCAAGTGCAATTGAGATTACATTCTGTCTTTGTACTACATCCATAGGGACTAACACATGCTATAATTAGAAAACGTTAAATTAAGTTGTTATGAGTTGGAGAAGTTTGAACGATAAAGTCATGCTCAAATGCTCCTAAAAATAGGTCTATTATAACCTAAGAGCTCCTTGACTTTCTTCTATCCTCAGGTTACCTTCTCCTTGAAAAAATTATTTTTTGGCATTGTTTTGACTTTCTCAGTATTTCTGTGGCAAAAAGCCATTGTTCCATTCACCTCATCCCTTGCCATTCAGCTTTCACGAGTAGTGGTGTTATTACACTCGCCATAAGAGAACAATGCAATCTACCCACACGCTTTACTTAGGAATTGTACATTGTGGAATGAAAAGAATGGCACAAGTGAGACCAGTGAAAGTACAAAAGATCGGCTTTCTTTTCTCTAGCGCATAGCTTTGGATCGGGTGAAAAGAGATATTCGTATGTACATGCATGTCATAGTACTCACTATAATCACACGTTTTATCACATGAAAGGTTAATATTTTTGTTCTTATAGAGTGCGCACCATATAATTTGCTTACATCCCTTTCCCATTCTTTTTGACAAATATTTTTCATCACGACCATTTGCAGAAAAGGAGGACATCCACGAAAGAGTACAAAAAAGTATTGCGATATCATCCTCATCTCGAGATTCCATCTTTCTGTGTCGTCAAACAGAAGAAAACATATTACAATGCAAAATTGACCCAACCACTGCACTGGCACGTATAATATTCGGCTTCATTTGCCATCCGGCATTGATGTATTTTCATTCATAAAAGATATCGTGAAAGCACGTTTTCATCCGCACATTCTCTTTCTCACGAGGAATGTGATGGAATAAAAAATCATTCGCATTTCATGTTTTTCTCGTCGTCAACCATGAAGAAAAGGAACGAAAATGTTGTAATATGGACCGCACATGGTCATATAATTTGATGGAATAATGATGAAGTGTTAGTACCAAAAGCATACTAATATGTCGCATGTGTGAAAAGCGGAAGTAGTGAAAGGAAAATAATATGAATTCTCGGGAAAAAATGATGATCCGATTGAAATGGTGAGAGTAAAGAAAACTTTCCAAGATGCTGTTTCCAAAGTAGAAGAGTGCTTCATGCTTTTCTATACTATATTCGCAAAAAATGTATAGATTATCATGTTATGCGTGAATGGATTAAGGTTAGATTCATTGATTATTCAACAGGAGTGTACAAGGCCCACACAGAGTGAAAGCTGAGGAGGGTCTACTTGAGCCCTGTGCTCATCACATATTCTATTACAAAAAGACGTAGCATGGTTCCACTTTCCAAACACATTTGTTTGTGGTTGTTTTTGTCTTTTGGTTCTGAAAAAAGTGACGGATTACCTTCCCTTGTTGCCTGTTGTGCAAAAGGTCGTTTTTTGATGTTGCCCGTGTAGCTTCCTTCCTGCACCTAATTTCCTGCTGTATTATATTCCATATAACTTATGCTAGTTCCAGCGTTGTTGTGTGATCTCCAGCTTTTATTTTCACAGCTTCCTATCTCTTCTCATAGAAAGTTCGTGTTTGCCGTAGTCACTTACTAAATAATATGTGTCATCTTTTCATGGACTTTTCACGGCACACAAACCACATATCTGCCACAAGGGACGTAGTGTTGTTAGGTTTTCGTGAATTTGCGAAACTACTCATGGGTTGTGGTATGGTGAGAAACTTGAGTGAACTGGAAATTTCTCGAGAGTAAACTTATTGCCAATTTATCTGTGTAGCATGCATGTGTACATAGTTTGTATGAAGTATTCTGACGAGATCATTCAATAAATCAAGGAACATGCGGGGAGTACACTCATATTAGGCTTGTAATTGAGTTAGGGGAAGATCGGTAAGAAAACAATGAGAGAGAAAGTAGGGAAGCAACCAAGCATTAAAATGGAGTAGCAAAGCGGAAGAAGTCAGTTGGTTTTTAGCCTCCTTTGGGTTTTGATTTTCCAGAAATCTGCTCATGTTGAATTGCTAAGTCAAATGGAAAATGATGACTCAACAAAAATCATGCAGAGTCATATACACAAGCATTTTGTATGTATTATGCATAATAACCGTAACCGTAAGTTGCAATAAACATTGGATTCACGAAGTTGTGAAGAAAAGGGAAATTGCTGTATGAAACGACCCAGCACGTTTAGTTTAATATAAGCATATCATGCAAACCGAATGGAAACAGATATGAGCCGAAATATGTATGCAATACGCGAATTTCATACAACTTTCCCATTAAATTAAACAAAAGGGCAAAACGCGGAATATTGCATGCAATTCCTTCCTCATGTTCATTGGATAGTTGAAGAATAGGCAGCTCACAGATCTTGAGAAAAGTTTGATGTAGATTGCATGAATGCATTCATAAAACTTTCGATACGCATCGTATTCCTTTGGTTTGTCATAGTCAAGTTATTTTCATCGATTTCATATTTTCGGAAAATACCGGTGCTAAATTATAAGTAAGAAAAATAACATTGGACACACGTTTATTCATGCCAAAACATCATCAAAACCTTTCTAAACTGTTATTACACATAATCAAACATCCTCTTTTACATTTTCGCATTGTTTCTCAAAGTTGTCGAAATATTGGAATCATAGGAATAACAACTGTAAAAATTTAATATGATGGCCCATAACATATTACATAGTGGCATTTAACATGACGGCGGGAGAACTCTATGTCTTAAAGTGCTTTGATCAACTAGTCAACTGAGTTCCACAAAACGAAGTATATAATTTATTTTCTGTTCGTGTTCTAACTATTTTCAAGCGCTATACATTTTTCTCTTCTTTCAAGTTCAAATTACAATTGTAGAAGCGTTATAACCAACCATTAACTCAATATGTGCTCGTTGTATTGCTACTGCTTGCTAATGAATGATAGGTCTTAATAAAATGGTTGTTGAGAACTGGGTTGTATTAGATTTCATCAGGCAAATCTGACAATAACATATAACATTGGATCGGTTTCTCTTTACAAGACATTTTCTAAAATTTCGTTTTAGTGCACAACTTCATTCAAGCGACAAAGATCAGCTATTATAAGTAAAAGATTAAAAGATATCAGTTAAGTTTTAAAAGGAGTAAAGTAATGATTTGCAAAATAGAAACGTTAAGAAACATTAAAATGCATGTTTACTTGAGCTACAATTGTAATGCGCATTTACTATTAAAGAACTTGAAAAATGCATCCCTCGTATTGTGGAGTCTTGTAGCGGAATCAACTTTTTATGCATGGCATCGTCTTTAAGAAAATAACAATTACTTATCATGATCATTCACATTACGTGATGCAATTTCCTTAAAATAAATAAATTTTTCTACTGCAATTTTCTATTCGATCTTTCTTTGTGAAAACATGAGGTAATGTATTGGGAGTAGTATGGTCTGCCAGACATTTTCTCATGCAAAAATGTATAGAAAAGTTTGCATTGGACAGCCAATAATGTTGGCCCTTTATCTTGGCCGTAACACGATCTGCTGAACTTTGTTGAACTGGAGAAAGGACCTCGGTGCAACGATCGTGAAAACAATGATTATCTTCATTCAAGAAATGCTTCATACAAGTATATCTACTTTACTACATTTAGCAATGAATGCCCCAAAAATCACCAAAAACGGAATGTTTATAACATTGGCTATTACTTTTCTTCCACTTACTAGTTTTAATTCCCTTCCTATCTTCTACTTTCAAGCGTATCTTCGTTCTACCAGACAGTGTAACATGATTTTACTCAATCGTACCAAAGTGTGGTGCAAAAATTTGCAGACAAAGCAGTACAGAATGCAAGGGAAAAAATAAAACCAGGCAACTTTCCAATTTTTGCGAAGAAAGCTGGAAGACTACTGTCACTAAAAAGTGTTATGGTTTTGGTTTGGCTTTCTCTTCTTTGTCGATTCCAACTTTCAGCATTTTCCCCCATATGGATGCTTATACAGCAGTAGAGAAACTATGAAAACTGAAGGAAGGGAAACACTAGACTTCTGAACACGACTAGAAAAGCAGGAGAAGCAACATATTATTTAGTTGTTAGTTTTTCGACTAGGCGAAACAAACAGACCAAACTAAGCAATTCAGTGAGCTACTTATTCTCCTTTGGGTTAGGCATTTTATAGAGAAAGCAGAACCCAACTACTTGCAAAAAAAAACGAACCATACATAGTTTTTTTTCGTTTGTGACTCATTTCTCCTCGTGTAGTTGTCCACCAAAAAATAAAGTTTATTGTACTAATACTGTGTGTATTGCATGCAGCGGAACAACCAACATTGCAAGTTTGTAGTACTGTGCAAAAATTGGATGGTTCATACAAGTTAGCAACTTTCACCATTTTTCCAATACGAAAAAATACAACTACACGCATAAAATGCCAGCAAAATATACAACCAAGTCTGCACTTATTTTTGCACGCTTACTGTACTCTAATTCAACTGTTTTTGATGTAAAAAGGAAAGGCTATACGTTTGTTCTGCTTTTGGAGATTTGCTACACACCGTTTATTTATGGTCTATAAGAAGGCATAGGTATTTTTATGTATGGCTTTTCCAATCGCAATCGCAACCACGCTGCTTTACTAGTGCTTTCTTTGTACCATACATGCTTTCTCCACTGAAGTAAAGAGAGTATGGATGTATGTGGTAGGAAGAAGAGGAGAATGTGGTAGCATTTCATGAAATAATGTAGGTATGTACACCGAGTTCTGCAACTGTACGCACTATAACGGTGGCAGTGGGGAAAACGATGGTAAGCATTTTCCCTGCAGCTGCTCCTATATTGCATGTCACAATAGATACATATAATATGGCATCATAAAGACATTTGAAACGGTTTTATATTTCGTGTCTTTGAAGACTTTGGTTCTGGAATCTCTGTGAGCATTTTATATGAGGTTGAAGTACCTACCACCACCACCACCACCTCAACTACCTATTCGAGAATATGGGAAGACGACTGCTGTACAGTTTCATTGCATAAGAGTTTGCTTCTAATATGCTGCTGACAAGCCAGTCTACCTCTGTGTATTCCATAATGTGCTATATGCTCATTATAATGATTCTCTGCCCTGCTGTTTTTCCTGGTGGTGGAGGTGGAGAGCTCACATACTCGTAGCGTATCATTCCTGTCATCCAGACCAGTCTGCAGAGTAGAGCAGCAGCTCTCACACAACCAAACAGTAAACTGGAGCCAACACACGTTTTTTTTTACATTTTGCTATACTGTGCAATCCATCCAATCCTTCATAATAATATTGTTGTGTGGAAAAGGTTCACATTGTGTTGTGCTGCTGGAATTGTTATGCTGTTTGTTGTGATGTAAAACAGGGAAGTTTGCCTGCACAAAAGACGAGGAAAAACTTACAGACTGTTTTGTTTTGAAATTTGATGACTTGCTTGTTATGCTGCAGTGTAAAAAAGTGCATTGTATTGTGCATAAATTTTTGTTAAAATTTCACTGTCAAGTTTTGTGCAAATATTTTGCAGCTTATAGGCTTTATGTGCTCTAGTAACTCAAACAAGCCACTTCAGTGTGAAAGCATTTTTACTCACTGTTCAGGCAGGAAAATCTATAATCATCGTTTTTTTTTATTCCCGACTATTTTATTGATCGTAATTTGAAACCAGATGGTTTCATTAACAAAAAGTTTCAAGTCACAACTGCAAGCGTTTAATTTTATCTTTTCATTTTATCTACAAGTGTAACTTTAATTTGATCCTCTACAGTGTATAGTTACCAGTGAAATTGTGAATTTGGATGCTCTATGTATGGATTGTAGACTGCACGGAGAAAGTTGAACCATTCCCAATGACAGGTAAGCACATTCAATTAAAATTTGTCAATATATGGTCCAAATTTTGGCTACACGAATGATCAAATCGATTGCCTCTTTCCCATTTCCAATCTTTACTCCTCGTTTTGCTGAATTTCCTCCTGGAAAATACCCGGCTCGGAGAAGTTTACCAAACATTATACATGTACACATTCACTCAACATACCATTAAAAATGAAGCAATAGTCGAGTGCAATATAAAATTTGCGAATACATATATATACATTATGTTTTGACATTTTCACACTCACCAAATTGAATTATTTGTACAAATGATGTGTCAAAATTTAAAAACCTGTGTTGACCCATGATCATGAAGTTGCATAGCTTGAAGTACACGTACACGTTGGATAGAGGAAGTCTTGCTTGCAAAGCGTTTGCATTTTGCATAGAAGCAATTTTCAATTTTAATTTTATAGCCGCAGCAGTTTTGTTGCTCTATTTTGGATTATAATCGTTCCACGTATCCTATTTTTAAGCGTTATCTTTATACATTGATTTATTATTAATATCAATTTATCCACTCATATCACAAACTATTTTTGAATTTTTTATTTACACTCTGTACGCGCGCACTTATTTATTTATAAACTTGTAAACTTTAAGTATAACGTATTTATGTCTACGTGTTCCATAAATATCATCTACTTAATTATTTCTGTCCTTTGCACCTGACATTCATACTAAAGTCCAAAGAAATTTTAGTTTCATTTTTTAATACTTTTGCAAAATGGGATAGGTCTAATAGGATATAAATACGGCTATCTCATTAATGATTGTAGCTATCTTTATACTATTGCAATCACATTAATCTCATGGACATGTGGAAACTCATTGTATTCAACCTATCTATCTAATGGACAATAAAAATTATATTGGATCGTGCTTGCGAGCACAGAGCACAACGGTTACAACTTAGCGTACAACGCGCATCTGGGGCTAAAATGCGCAATAACGGCATCTAGTAAAATTTACATAATGACAGCTATTTCCGAAGCTTTCCCATCAACTGCGATACGATAGGCATGTAATTCCTTTGAAATTTGGTTTGAGGGAAGTTGTTCATCGGTATAAAATTTTATTTTCTCGTTCGATTTCCTGTGGGAAATAATATTCATTTTAAAATGACAAGTACGTTACGTATGCTGTCAAGTAACTCATTTTTTATATCTTTCGAAGTACAAGTGTCTGCTTCAGACAGCTTCTTTGGCAGCTCATGAAATTTGTTCGATAATGTCAAGCAAAAAGTAATAGTTGTGTGCCTATTTAAAAGAGAAGCAGCGGATGCTACTTAAAAGCGCGTCTAGTTTTCTCTCATAAAATTTTACACTTACATGGTCCAACATTATAACACTTGTGGAAAGGAAAAACGGTTACTGTAAGCTGTAACGATAAATTATGCAAAAGGAAAAGTACCACACAGGAATACGACAAGTACTTATTTTTAGGGATAAAATCTTTGACAAGTGATAAATCTGAAATATCCGCCCTATAAGGAAATAAACAAGTTATTACTCATGTGCTCATGAGCTTTGGTTATGGGTTGTATACTTACGTTGCGAAAATAAAGCCATTAATATTATATTGCAGTATACCAACCATGAAATATTCAAGTATTTATGAAGTATAGATAAACTTTTATTTTGCATTGGCCTCAAGTGTTTTTCATTTTGCACAATTCTCATTCTCTCTTCAAAGTTCTACCCGTTTTAAATTGTACATTTCGAATTTAGCATCGCGTCCTGAACTCAATTTAGTGTTTTTACATTTTTTACATGTGAAGGCGAGCCTGAAGCAAATGACACACAATAGTCCTTTCTCACTTCATGAAATAAATTATGTTATGCATATCATATATTAAACATTTGAGCAGAATAGCCATTGCTCACAAATGTTTAATTAACACATCCAACTGAAAACGTGAACATCATCAGTAGATTTTTTGTGATAGAAGTGCGCATAAAAAAATAGTGCAGTAATTGTAATGTTTCAGGAATTTCCGTAGATAAATAAAGCTTATTATTCTTTTTACACGACTGAGTGCGTGCTTAGCAAACCTTTCAACTTTCACTTGTACTAGTCATACTCAGTTGTTCTCCTCTTTTCTCCTCTATTCAACATTTTTCCGCGCAATAGTCAAGTGTGTTTTCAAAAGTGTGTTAATTAAAATGAGAAAGTAACCAAAAACTACTGCGTGCCAATAGACACTAGTACTACGTATAGTTGAAGAAGAACAACTCTCGCACAAGTACTACTCCATGAATATACTTTTTAAAATGATGCCGTGAGCCCTTCATCGAAAAGAGTGGATGTTAGAGTGTATATGTTACTCCTCCACATTGTTTTTCTTTTCAATTTCATAATGAACTTTTGTCCTTTTCTCCGAACTGCTTTTACGACGAATTCTTCTAACTTTTTTTTATTTCAGATTGAAAAAAGAATGTTCCTGTCAACTCACCATTGTCATTAGTCGTTATCGTCAGTATATTACCATTGTGCAAGCCACAATAATGTACAACCACTGTTGCTCCAACCTATCTACGACTTTTAGAGAACCGAGAAAAAAGAGAAGATACCTCTTTTAAGTGCTACCTGAAAACTAGTTCCATGTTGTGCTGTAATGATGTGAAACACAAGTAGTCCGCCATTCCAGCCATGTTTTTTATCATGTCCACAAATTCATCATCGTAATTTCACTTGATATTCCCTAGAGCAATGATACGCACGAAACGAGACAAGGAAAGGATGGTGATATAATGTGACATGAGGTGGGATTAAAACGAAGAAAGAAGGAGAATGGCTAGCATATAGAGAAATCCTATTTATGCCGCTGTTTTGGAATGTTATGTAGGAAAACATTAAATGAAAGCGAAAAGCAATTAAAGCCAGCTGGATGACGAAGGAGGGCAGGGTGACAACAAGGTGGGACTGTTGTCGCTGTTTGCACTGTGATTTCTTTCATCATCATGCAGGCAATCTTGTTAACGCTGTTTTTGACTTAACTTGTGGTTGTAGTGGTAGTTGTCCTACTGGTCCTGGTTTTAGTGCATGTACTACTGATGGAGGTGGTGGGAGGGTGAAAGTAGAAGGTTGTTACACGAAAGGAAAAAAATTTGAAGACGACGACCCAACGTCAACATTACTTAGGGAATCATTATTACTCTCAACTAAACCGACATCAACTTTTCCGGTGAAAGTCAACGAGTTTTCTCTAAAAACGACGGGGACATCAGCCTCAGCAATAACACCGTCCGGTCTCCTCTGTACGCAACATCTTCCTCATCAACAAAATAAGAAAAAGAGGAGGAGAAAGAGGAGAAAATGGCATTCTGTGGGATCTCCAGTCCGGCTCCTACACCGCTCCAACTACTCCTCGATGAAATTAAGTTTCAGCAACAAAAAGAGCTTCAGTTTGCCACCATTTCAGGTAATACGAAAGTTATTTCTCATGTGAATGTACTCACACGAAATCCCACTTTTTATCATTAAAAGTTTTATTGTCATGTATGTGTACGACCTCAACCAAGTGAAAGCATCCGCCTTCTGAAAAAAATAGAAACCTCCCTAGACTCTTCATAGCACAATGCAGCATGCATAATCCCACCACACATAAAAATGTACTATTATATATCCAATTAAGATGTATTAGGTGAAATTATAAAGTAAAAAATAATTCCCTTCAAGCCCAACCACTCAAGTTTCTTGTGTTTTATGTGCAAAACATGTTTTCTCCTCCCGTATTTGTGTCAGCAGCCAAAGGAAAGAAACTTGACTCCTACATGTTTCCGAAGCCAACTTTATTATTTACGTTATAACGTAATTTCACTAGTTTGATAGAAAAAGTACCAACCAGCATGCTTTCTCATTCAATTTTTGTATGAGGTTTCTCTTGTACTTTCTGCAAATGTCACCAGCTCGTAAAACTGGTTTTTTTTTCATCTGTAATGCAATATGAGAGCAACTAGCAGAATGAAACTTGTATTTGGATCAACTTTCTCGTTGCTTACAGGGAGGAGTGACATTGACAAATCAACTTTGTAATTTATCCGAGTTGTTGTTTCCTCCATTTTTCTCAACCTTGGTCGTGTTCAAAGAGGCAAAGCTTAACCCTTTGTAGCTGGTTGGAATATAATCATATGACCCTGTCAAGTACAAAAGAACCTTACCACACTGTATAATAAAACGATATGTATTCGAACAAATGAAAACTAAGCTCTGCTCATCAAGCATATATAATTAAAGAACTCGGTAATGATGTCTGCTTTTCAGCAAGATAAATTTTTACATTTATGAATAAGCTCGGATGTACCAGAGGAACTTGGTTGCTCAGCTCAAACCCAGTCTGGTTCTGGTATGACATCCAATCTAATTCTCTTCTTGTTTTTAACTTTATTATCTCTTCTCATCCTGATATTCATATCACATGACATGCCAAACTTATACTTGTTCACCGAGAAGAACTCTGTTTGCCCTGATCCCTGATTCAGTACTCAACCAACCGTTAATTTTTCATTTTTTGGCAAAAGGGGATAATTTTGATGAATCAGATAAAAGTACACTTTGTAACCAATCTTGAATAGGCATTATATTATCCAAATTTACAAGTTTACTGGCTTCTCTATCAAAGTTAATCCTGTGTATTGTGGTAGAGCTAGCATTGCTGAAAGGCATAACACATCCATGTACACAAGATCACCCATAGGCTAGCGAAGAACAACAACAGCAGGATAAATCGTAATACTTTCTTCCAGTGAAAGTAATCCCTTCAAATTATATTACTATTATTCAAATTTGTACATACCTACACACACCATTGTCTGGTGGAACCAGCTTATTACTTTACTCCGAATGAATGACGCGGTGTACACATGTAAAATTTATTACTTTATGCCTATATTTTACTCTACAAAATATTTTACTTTCCCTCGGGATAAACAAGAAGAACAACTAATGTAGAGATGTATGTGGTTCCAGTGAATTTCGTTTTTCCTCGTTTACTTTACCAGTAACTACCTCTGTGAATTGTGTCTGTCCCTTATTGTATTTCTTAGGCTGTCGCTGTTGTTTCAAAAAATTGACGGAGATTTATGTTTAATGTAATATATATCCTAAGACGAAGACGACTGGGAGGTACAAAAGTTGGTAGAAGAAAGTGAGGTATTTCATATTCCACTCAATTTCTTCGTGTCCCATGTTTTATTATTATTATTCGGGTGTGGATGCAATAAATAAGTGGTGGTCTCCATCGGATCTCTTTTTATAACTCTAAACATGCATAATTTTTAGTGTGTTGTGTGCTACGAATAGTTGGATTAGCGCAGAGTAGAACGTTGGTCGTCTCAGTAGGCTATACTGTCTATGTTAAATCCATACCTAAAAAAAAAAACATCGCTCTGCCAAGCAGCAGCCTGGGAGGATTGGAAACCCTCAGGGAAAAAAATTAAAAACTCCAT
>JAQIXX010002177.1:0-26438 GCA_034700605.1 Willowsia nigromaculata
CTCCTCTTGCTACTAGTTTTGAAAATAAAGTTTTGCTTTAGTTGAAGGCTCTCACACAACACACTACAGCAATACCCATAAAATATACAGCATGGGGGTACATTCTTATGTACGCTTTTCGTTCGGTTTTTGCATGGAAAACATAAAAAAGGTTTGCTTCTGTTATTTACCAAGCTAAATGGCTGTTAAATTGTATCCTTGTTGCTTTATGTTTTGGATACTCCTCTGCAAAGAAAGGATGAAAGGAAAAAGGCTTTCAGGTTTAGACTCAGGTTTATAATTCTCTGTATATATTGTTGGGTAGCTAGTTGGATTTGGATATACCAACAATGCATTGTAGAGCCCCCATGAGCTCTCCAAGTCTCAGAGAGAAAAATAGTGACGACAGTGGTTGGTGGTGATGATGATTGAGAATGCAGCAAAAAACGAGGTTTACATCTCATACATAAAAGGGAACAGAATATATATACTCTATAATAATTTATATATGAAATATTTCCTTTTCTTCAGAGCTAAAAAGAGGAAGCTCAAAAGAAAAAAGAGTATAGCAACTGATTATACACACACAGCTTGAAATACCATACCAAACCAAACCACCACTGCAATGTCTTCCTTTGCGTTATCTTCACAAAGTATCTAAATACACACTTGACTTATGATGAGCTGCTGTATATACCATATATTATATACTTGCAACCAGGTCAAGTCCAAGTCTCACACAGCTTTAAACCCATATGCTCTCTATGTATCTAGATTTATCCATTTTTAGGTACCTTTTTTAACTACATTTATCTGCTCGCTAATGCTCAACTCTCAATTCGCAATGCATACGTAAAACTACTACCAGTCTTAAGCAAAAAAGCAATCAGGTAATCAGTACCTATAAAAACACATATTCACCAAACTTTCTATGCACACATCTCTCTTATCTTTTTGTATGGTGTTTATTCCCCCGCAACCCGCAATACAAAACGAAAAAAATGTTCAAAGAGGATTCCTCCTTTATTTTTCTCTCTCTACCTCTTCTACCGAGATCTCCTCCGCATCCTCCTCATCTTTAAGGAGTGAAGCACACAGGAGGAGGAAGGCTTTCTATTCACACACATAAAAATGAATCTAGCAGTAACTTTTTTTCTCTCTTTCTTCTTGATGTCCTGTCCCACTGTATTGTTTGGATGCGTGTGTATGTGTGTGAAAGACGAAAGAGTATTAACTTAAACAATAAAAAACATACCTATATCTAAAGCAGTGAGTCCTTTCATACATTAACATGGCATACGTCTACCTCATATTCTACCTATTCCCCTCCTGCTATTTTGGTTGGTCATCATCCTCACCACACACCACCACCATCAAACTCTCAAGTATATACCAATACCACCATACCATTATCACATCTCCCACTACCAGCTCTACACCAGAAAAATATACGGTTTCTCCATATAACCAACTTTAATAACATAATGTATGACAAGGAGGAAAAATAATAGACAGAGAGACTACAAAATATAATTTTTTAAACATATAACCCAATCATACATGCATATATACACATAGGTAATAGGTATATATATACCTATCTACCCAGCAGAAAAGGCGAAAAAAAAAGTTTCACATAAAATATGCAGAGATGCATTAGAATTCCTTTTTTCGATATATTTTTTATCATGTTCTCTGACTGACTGCCTCTGTAAAAGTGTGTATGTGTTTGAGAGTGTGTGTGTGATCTGAGCATAGTATTATCATCCTCATCAGGAGAAGATGAAGAGACGACGAAGCCTCATAATAAATAAGGTATAAAGACAAAACCCTTTAAATATTACACTGCATCTTTCCAACATACACAGACTGAGAAAATCTTTTAAACTTGAAAATAGTGGATGTGGTGGTGGCGGTGGTAGTGCTATCGAGATATACAGTTTTTTTTTCATTGTATCAATTAAATTGAGAGATGATGATCATAATGCATTGTTACTCATCATCATCAACACCGAATTTCTTCACGTTTATCAGCATCCTCCACTGAAGACGTCACAAAAATAAAGGAGGAAGACAGAAGACAAGACACACACACACGCAAAAAGTAATACAGCGATTTTATGATGATGAAATGAAGCTCTTCTCCAACTTGCAATAATGGTAAATGCTTTTACTTTATGGTATATTGTGGTATGGTGTGGTGTGTGCAATTTTTCCTGAGAAAAAAAAATATTGAAAAGATAATCAGCTACCTAACTAAACTATTCACACAAACACATTATGTGAATAGGTTCAAAAATACATAGAGGCGAATCCTTTCCTTCCTTCTCATTATATGATCGTCAATACACACATCATCCTCGTCATCATTTTATGGATTGCCTATGGTGATCATCTTTCAACGTCATCCTCCTCATATCATCCTCATTAAGAGGAGTCCTCTCATATACGACAAGCATTGTTGGTCATTCTCCTCACAATATTTTTTTTTCTTCGTGTTCTCTGTGACTGCTAATGTTTCCGATGAGAAATGAAGATGAGAGGTTTTGTTCGCCTCTTTCTTGTGGAAAATATTATGATGAGATGATGAGGATCACCAACATCTCATCATCATCAAAAGCAAAAGGAGTATAGGGACTAGTAGGAACACAGTGCTCGTTTCGTTTTTGGTGTCGTGCCTCTTGTTTTGTTGTGAAGGAAGACGTCGTCTCCTTCTCAGCAATAATAATTTTTTTTTCATAAGATTTTTTAAATCTTTTCGACACACAGCCTCTGTCTCTCTAAAAAAATGCAAAGAAAGGTATGGACACATCTTCTTCTTTTCAAAACCATTTAAAACCGTGTGTGTAATCTGTACCATACCGTTTGTGTGTAAAACTATAAATGTGTGTGGATTATCATCTCAAAATGATCTTGTATGGAAAAGTGCATCTCTTTTAAATCGTAATAGTAAAAAAATATATACCTATGCATTTATGAGCCTTATCCTTCCATTGTTGCTGGTAGGCATATTACACTAAAAATCATCATTCTCGTGTGATTGTGTGTGCACAGTAAACTAAAATGCATTATTTTTAAGTGAGCACCTTCACTTCATCATCATCTTAACTATTTCCCTACTTGAGTAAAGTCAGTCAATGTACTTTTCTCGTTCGGCTTCATCAATAAAAAAGACGAGAGGATGATCTTGGTAAATGGCTAATAAAGAAGGAGTTGTAAAAATAATATATATAGTCATCAGAGAGCACACACACAAAGGAAATATATGCAACAATGGTGCGCACACACAACAATTGATTGTTATTTCTTAAAGGAGAAGGTATGGAGGAGATGCATTTCATTATTGGTAAAGTATTATAACATGTAGTTTAAGACAGAGTATTTAAGTTTGCGGTGGTGGTATGGTGGAAAATGGTGCGGTGGTGTGTGTGAGAAGAGGCGATCATCATCATCATGATTTATCATAAATGGTAGTGGTAGCAGTAATATTATTGGGATAAGAATAGAGTGTGTTTCGTTCTCCGATTGCATTCTGTTGCATTATTGCATTTTTTAAATGCAAATGTACAATTTAAAGTAGTAAAAAAGGATGTAATACTACCTGTTCATATTTTTCAAAGAATCATCCTTAAATGACTTTTTTATGAGAAGGTATGCATCAAGAAAGGACATGTTTTTTTTCAATCATTCCGGTCAATTTAACTGTGGATGTGTGTAAATACCTTCACAAATATATTGTCAGAGATCAGATCACAGTCAAGTGTACCGTGTAGAAAAAAAATGTTAATGTAGCGGAGACGATTTACATAAGAAAGATGTGAGGAGGAAAAAAATATAGTAATGATTTCATTGTTATGAATTTTTATAACATTTTTTGGCATTCATTTTCATTGTTGTTTGTGGAGTGTACACTTTTGAACGGTAGCCGACATAATTATATGCGAAAAAATAAAAATTGGTGCGGTGGTCTCTGGTCTGGTGGTGGTTTTTTTTCTCTCTGTAGTCAAATTGGTGCGATCTTGATAAATGATAAAAATAAAGAGGAAGACAGCTGCATCATCTGCACTCACCTCACCCTCAACAATGTGGAGGGGATGTGGAGAGAAAATATAGAAAAAATGGCTAATGAAAATGATCAGAAATATGTATAGGTAGTCAGATACACAGTCACGGATGATAAACGGCTTTTCTCTGAATAATGAAAGGGTTGTTGTGAGAGAGGAGACAACAATGCGTAGGTAACTAGTAGTCTAACAAATATATAGAGAGGGGATGCTCAGGCGATTTACTTCCGTTTTTTGGTGCTCTCTGTGAGGAGGAGACGCTGGGGTAGTTGAAGTTTTGTTGTGACGATTTTTTATTGTAAAAAAGTACTCCCAAATTTGGTCAATTTTAATGAAGAAAGGTATACCTGTGTGTGTGGATGAGTAGAGGTCCTCACGGAGGAAAAAAAGGGTTAACAATTTTAATTTTAAGTAAATAGGTGAACATGTCAATATTGTGATGATTGAGAATCCAAACCTAATATTCTGACCTACTAACTATTGAACTGATTAACGCTACGCAAGAAAAAGCAATTAACGAAATTGAAAAATAGGAGGAAGTCAGTTTGATAGGCACGATGAGGAACGCCAGTTTTGTATTTCAGAATTACTTATTTTGATAGTGGGCTTAAGGTTCATTGATAAGCGCTTATCTATTTTGGTCTAATCTAATGATACCTATATTTTTGCAGTGACACCAGCTGACAACTTGTCAACCCAAAGATGGTCATCGAATACCACCAGTCAAAGAATCCTCCTCAGTCCTCATCTTCGTCTGGTGGTTTCGTCGTCACCCAAAAGGATAATTTGCCAGACGCAGATCACTGGTTACAAGATGTGAAGGCCGGCGACAGAATCAGTGACCATCTTCTTCATCTTGTGTAACAAGTGAACCACCAGTCATTGCAGCAGTGCTTCAATTTAGAAAAGTGACATCTCTTAAACGTTGCATAACTGAACAATGGGCTGTTGTGAACATTATTTAGAGTAATAATGGTGACGTTGACGTGTTGTGCGTTATCATTTTCGAAATAATAAGCAGTTAGCTAGGATAAGCGTGAAATCGTGTGGTGACGAAATTGAACCGGCGTTTTTGTGTGAAGTGGCAGACTAGAAAGTGCTCGGGTGTTTCTTTTGTTTTTTTGTACATTCCAAGAAAATACTCTTTAATTTTCCTTTTGGTTTTGTTCTCTTGTTTAATTGTCTTAATAATAATTTTTTTTATTGCTCAGAGTCAGTCAAAAGTAGTAGAGGTTTTTTTCAATTGTGATAAGTTAATGTAACTGGTGGAGTGGTGGTGACATCGTCGCCTTTACATTTCGGTGGTTGTCGTCTTCAATCGAGAATTAACTTTCTCAGAATAATTTTTCTTCTGCAATTTGACGAGTGGTTAAAGAGAAGTTGCTGACGTGGCAGATAATTTCTATTGGACTGATTATCAAAACGTGCTAACGATGGACACAGAACCTCTGAAATTAAATTGGATACCTAGTCCAGCAGGTCCAGCTGGGGATAATACTGGGGGTCATGATGTGAGCTATTCTTTTCTATTTGTTTAAAAATCCTAATTTTCACTTAATACTTGTCATAGCATGTTTCGTTTAACTACATATTTAACTCTAATATCAAATATTGAAAATCATTTCGTGATAATTGTCCATTGTCCTTCAATTACATATCAATTCGATTTTAATGAGGGGATCGGGTCTTGGGTGGACCTTATGAGTGACAGCAGCGAACTTTTTCAGACAAAATAAAAATATCCCCTCAACCAATTTGTTAAAAAAAATCGCCCCCGCCCCCATCCTAAAGGGGAATGAATGAAATGATAAATGTTTTCTTCTTCTTCTCCTCTATATTGTTAATTAAATAACTGTTGTGAGTTTTTTAACTGCTGTCGTTTTTTAGTAGTATTGTTGAAGAAAAACGAATATATACAACAATTTACCTTGAATGAACTGTCACTGTCCATACAATAATTATGCATATATTTTTTTTGTGATTGCCGTTAATTGCCCGTTAAATCAATTATTATTGTCATTGTTTGTTGGGATGATGAGAATGCGTACAGGAAATTAGTTAAAATGAATGATTAATAATTAAGCAGTGTGTGTACGATCGCTCATAAGCAATTCAGTAGTTGAATCCGAAAAGTATTTATTGAGATTTTTATGTCTGCATTTTTCGACAAGTCAAGTATTATAATGATCTCCAGGCAACAATTATCGTAATTAATTAAAGTATTTTTTTATTCTACTTGACATTTCCAGTTTTTGTGACCAATTTGTAAGAAAAAGAAAAGAAACGGACTGAGTGGGACTTTGTGGCGCATGTCTTGTGTGTGAAACCGTATTAAAAAATCAACTCGCTCAAAAAATCAATCAATCGACTCTTTAAACTATATTTCCTCCATAAAACCAGAAATTTCATTAGATGAGCGAACGCCACGAGGAGTTTTGAAAGTTTTACAGTTTTTCGAGTTTTTTATATTACTAATTAAAGTAATTAGTCGTTTTTTCAGAGTCTCTTTGAATTTGCTCAGTTAACGGAAGAATAAGAACATTTTTTACTACTACTACTGTTGTTGTACTCAACCATCCTCACTTTTGGAACCAATTGAGAAAAAAAAAGTTAATTGAATTTGATAGTCTACCGGCTATATAAAGATACCAAATATATAGAGAAAACATATAACGGCCACATTCAATTTACGACATACTCTACTACACCGTTGAAGTTTAAGTAACTTTTAAAGCCCTCTCCTCCTCTCACTACTACTACCAATCAACCACCTTCTCTTCTTGTCACTTTATAAAGAATTAAAAAGCTGCAAACATGGTATGAAAACGATTTTTTAAATCAGTCCATCTTTTCTCTATTTAAAAGTTTTAAAAATTAATATTTAAATTTTCAATTTATGTAGACTATCGTAATTTATTTGTAAATTTCACTTTCACTATGTGTTATCGCACTTACATCGTATCAGCGTGTACAGAAATCACTAAATAAGCACTATAATAATAGTCGGTAGTCTTCTTTTAAACTTTTACTCTTTTGTAAATAATTATTACGTCACATATACTAGTTAGCGGTACTTTATAGTCAATTAGCTTTACATTACATTCTACAATGCAGATTTCGTAGTTTAATTGCTAAAAGCCATTTCATGTAGTTTGCATATAAATGTGCACAAGCGTCAACTTTGAATTGCGTATTGTATCTAAAGCACCTAAATTACCTAATCGTCTATGTCGCTTCCCAGCAATTAAGTTTCAATTTAAGTAGTAATTTTGATCTGTTGCATACATATAACTTAACTGCTTCTTTTAACAATCAATAACAATACCTATTGCATGTACAACGCTTCTTGCGTGCTAATTGCCTTTGCGCTCCAGCGGAACCAGCAGAAGAGCATTATGACTCATGACTTTTCAAGCAAAGTGAAAATATTGAAAAAATAATTGCATTTCCAATAATGGAGTATGATACGCAGTCGCACCAATCAGTTACCGACAATTTTTATTAATGAATGCCGAATGATTAGTATTCACCAGGTTTTCAACATGAACTCAGGTTTCAAGTCAGAGGTCATCATGTGAACCGGAAATGAGGTTATTTTCACTGAAAGACATATCATAAGACATTATGTCACGTCACTCATTTCACCGCTCTGTTCTACTGCGTCATTGAGCATAATTAGTCATGCAGTCATATATATGCTAATTGTCTTATTTTTACTGCGCTCACTTCCAAGGCGTTGCTATTCTCACTCTCAAGTATGTACGTGACTATCGAGTATTGTTTCTTCGCCATTTTTGTGAGAAAGCGTCATAAAAATCCAATAAAAAGGAATAATGTCATCATGCCTGTTTCTCGCGAGCACTACTACTGACTCCTGCCAGAGGAGTGCCAAGACGAACACTCCAAATCTAAAACGTAGCAAACGTAGCAAAAGTGCAATAACTGCATTGTTTTTTCCTAATGTCCACTCCAATTTAATAATGGCTAGAGTTCCATCTAGACCTTGAAGACTGTCCATCATCCTGTGTGTAGTCATTCTAGTCATAATCGACTTTTTTTATGGGTCAGCGAGAGGTGCGTGCGTAATTGGCAGTGACAATATATAATACCGACGTATATTATGATGACTAGAGAAATTATCATCAAATCAATTCAATTTTTTTATGTAGCTCTCTACTTGTTATTATCTTCCTGTCTAGAACTATCGGCACTTATCTCCTCTCACTGCACTTTTGCAGTTGCCATTATCATTCCATTGTCTAAAAATGCCAGGCCACCCAGGTTAGACAGGACACTAATTTTATTTCGGCATGGACAGGTAGTCATATCATCATTGGCTTAAAAATTATTTGGTAGAAAGAAAGATGCCTAAATATTTATAAACTTTTTATAGAGATTTATTCCTGCTGACATGTGAGAAAATAAAACAATTTTTTTCTTTTTTTTCCGGTAGTATTTTTCTAGTTGTCCAGTGACTAGTGACGTAGTAGTAGTTTGTAGTCAGAGAGCGAGCAGGGAAAAGAAGTAAAGTAGCTTATTAGGTAGTAATGAAATTAGGGGATTACTCTTTTTTTCAACGTCCCCTCATGCCAAAACACAACACAGCTGGAAAAGTTTCCTAAGTCGACAGTCGCAATTTTTTTCCTGGAGAAGGATTTGAGAGCAGACCAGGCCAGGCTGAACCAGTACACAGGATTCCAGAGTTGAGTCTCCAGAGCAGAGTTTTTGGTTTTTTATCGGCATCATTATATTCGTATTATCGAGACAAACGAATGCAATGTGGACTGGACGAGTTGACAAAAAAACGTGGGATTGGACTACTGGAGATGTGTAATCCTTTTTTCCAGTAACAGAATCAGCATCAGAGACATATGCTTTTGGTGATTTAAGCAGAAAGAAGAAGTCATTTTGTTAGTTGGCTGTCCAGTTAAAATAATTTGCAGTGGAACCACAACAGTAGGATTAAAATTTATAGATAGGTAGTTAACGTAAGGAAAAGTGTGTTACTACTGCTCTAGGTTTTTTATTGGTGGTGCTGGTGGTGGTGTTTTCATCATTGCCAATAAAAAAAAGTGTCTGTAAAGTAAAGGAAGAAGCCAGAAAAGAGTATAGCGACTTTGTTGGGAGCAATTAAATATATAATATTTTGCTGATCTGCTTGGGCCGCTATTCCTGCTGTCATTGTCGGTCTTCTTGGAATCTGTGCGTGACGCTTGGAACCTTTTTTGTCTTGTCCATGGCACGTTGGTTCTTCTAATAATAAATATATAATCCTATTTGCTTCAATTCCTTGTCTATGCATAATATCTTCTGGACTTTTGTTCTTTTCGATTTAAGTATTTGCTAAATTAAATTGCTTGCAAAATTAACTCTTTGCATTTTTTTATGTTTGTACATAAATGTATGGCTACATATTGTAGGAATTATGGTGTTTTTTCAAGGAAACGTTGCTTTTGATTCGACTAATTTTTATGTCTTTTTTCTTCAGAGTCGAGGAACTCACCACCCCGCTGGAGCAAGTTCTGGCAGTTCAGCAGTGCTGATGGTGGGCCCTAACTTTAAAGTGGGCAAGAAAATCGGTTGTGGAAATTTTGGAGAACTCAGACTAGGTATGTACCCAAAACCTCAATTTTCATGGAGAAAGTTTCTTCAAGACATATGTGGCTCTTATCATCATCATCATCGTCAATGTCAGCGTTCCGTGTTTCGTCATTTTTTTTGGCTCTTGTCTGGGCTCCACTGCTGGTAGTGTCCCACCTCCGCACAACAGCAGTAAAAATATACGCATCGCCATCATAAAAGTTCAAGGGGAAGATTCTAGTCTTAAAAAATATGTAGAAAAGAAATCAAAGTAAGGTAGTAGTATCATAAAAAAAGTTGCTAGTAATTTTTCTATAATTTATTGAGGTCAATACTGATGTAATGTAGAGAATTTCTGAGGATTATATAGAGAAGCAATATGTTTTTGGGAGGGAGGAAGCATGTTGTAGCATGTGCTTCCTCCATCATCTTATATACTTTTTATTCAGTGTGCTTGGGTGCGCAAAAAAACGTGTCTACTATGCCATTCCATTCATCCAATTTTCTACAGTTCAGTCAATCTTGTTTTTTCGTGTTTCATTTTCTATATCGTATCGTTATCCTCCGTCTAGTGCAAAAGTAAATGTCAATGCGAAAAAAAATCGGTGAAAGTCCTTGTCAACAACACCTCCAACAACCTCGCTTCAGTCAGAGAGAGAGAGAGAGCGGCAATGGCAATACTCACTCCACTTATTTCCTTAACCCATTCGTTCCTTTCCTCCTCCTCCCCCTAAAAATACTAGTGCACTGCACTATCAAATATATAGTGCGCCACGACATTCCTTCCCTTTCGTTTTTATTAGTTCAAGACATACAAGCTATGATGATTATGGCAATAACTACAACTACTAGTAGTGAAAGAGTACAAAACCCTGTAAAGTCAAAGCCAGTCTGTTTTCCTTTTTATTTCTCTCTCCCACTTTATTTTTACGTTATTATCTGTGCACACGCCAAGCCAACATAGTCATCGCCAATAATACTGATGAGAAGAGGATGATAGCATGAGAGTGGAGATGATATTCTGATGATGATGAGCCACCTTTTCGGCCAACTTCCTATAATATTCAGTTAGCTATGGGGAGAAATTGAAAAACATGCTGCATGCGTATTGCGTGTATTGATATATAGGCTAGCAGTAAAAATGTTTTGGTTTATACAAGTGTTTCTTTTAAAAAGATCTGTTTTTTGCTACATTTCCACTTGTATCGTATCTTCGGTTTTTTCTCTTTACTTTTCATCCATCCATCCACTTTAAGTTTCTCAGTCGATTTGATAATCACACCATCAGCTCATCATTTCACACACTCAGATTTTTCGAGGAAGTGACGGCAAAAAGGCAAAAACAGGAGCAAGTCTTTTCGTTTGTGTGTATGTGTGCAAATAGTAATGATATTGCGTGGGTGGGAAATGATGGGAAGGAAATGAAATGGAAAGAAGTAAGAAAAAGCTTGTGGAAATGGTGTGGTGGTGTATGGCAGTAGTAGTAGTTTGGTTGATGGAATGGAAATGGAGAAATTTGTAAATACTTTTTGTGAGCACGTACACCACCACGAGTACTGACTACTGAAGCCTAAAAATCCCATGTCTCTTTTAGGCTCAAACTGTATTGGAATAAGTAGACAGAGTAGAGAAAATTTCTTCAACTGTTGTTTTGTGTGTCGTTTGTAGCTTGTCAAAATCAGACATGGTGGGATACCTAATTTTTTTACAAGCAACTTGTATGTGTGTAGATAGATGCGTCTTGAAGCAGAAGAAAATATTATGTTGGTTTGGTTGGTAATATGTAGTTTCTTTCATTCATTCACAAAGATTTTTTCTTGAGATTGTGAGACTTCACATTTGTTTCACTCAAAGAGTAGTTTTCTCAAGTTTCCACATATCCACGCATAATCCAAAAGTATGGATGAAAATGTTTTTTTGACAAAATTTGTAAATTTGTTTTTGGCTTATAGTACTACTTTCTGTTGTGCAAATATCCATAAGAATGAATAGGCAGCTAATTTAGGTATGTAGAAAATGGTATTGATCTTCCTGAAAAAAAAGGTTGCTCGTTGCTGGATGTTGCATGGTGGGATATGGATTTTTATGGAGAAAAAAATATTAATGCTCGTGTCGTTCTCCTGATGAGATGTGTGATTCGCTATTTTACTGTTTATAGGAATGGCACATCAAGGTTTAAATTCATCCAACCAATCTGTTTTTTATGTTGATTAGTCAGGCCAGGCCATAGGCGATAGTTAGAGAGAAGAGGCAGAAAAGACGTATTTTTTATTATCTTTGCATGTCTATTTATCACCCTGTGTGGAGCCTACTTTATATCCGTATAAGCATAAATATTATGGAAGCTCTCCGACTTGACACAGCGGGAGAGGAAAAGAAGGAAAAAAGTTTAGTTTTGGATTGTGTGTGGAAAAATGTAATCCGATAGGAGCAAGAGAGCTCAGTGGTGGCAATGATGAGGATGATGGGTAAAGGTTAGAAGTTTTTTCCGGTTGATTCTTTTGTCCAATGCGAATGATTACGCGATGGTTTACTTACTGCTGGCTTCGCTTGACAGGATTATGGGGATATAGGGTTGGAAATGTTCTATTCGATATGGAAGGAAATGCTGGAAAATTTGTTCATGATTGTCATCTATTAAATATTTATGGCTCTTGTAGACTGTGTAGTAGCATGGAGCAGTAGTAGTTTAATTTGGACGTATTGCTACAGTTGTTGTGTAGAAGTGGAATGGGATTGAGTAATTTTGTACAGAACAGTAATTACATGGAAAAAGCAATGAACTATATACATCGTTATTTTCTGGAAGGTTTACTGGAGAGGAAAAAAAAAGTAATGGATGGATTGTGAGTGAAGTGAAATATGATGCAAATTAAATGTAAATACATTTTGTTGCCGATATATGTAGGTTAGGTAATGTAGTTGTGGGTAGGAAACTAATAAGCATGTTATATAGTCATCTATTTCATTTGTGATCTTTCATCATCCGATCAGATTCCCTCACCACGACACACAGTAAGAGTAACCGTTATATTGACTCAGCACTACTACTGTGTACCCATATATACCCTTATATAACGGTGAGGTCAGGCAATAGGCAGGAAATGGAAGGCATATCTATAGTTTGATAGTTTGTCTTTTGTGGTAGCTTTGGTTGGTATATGATGATGATAGGAAGGAAGGTGCATGGTGGTTGCGTGATTTCCATTCACGTTTTTCTCAACGAAGTCAAGCTTGTTTGTCGAGAGAGAATTGTGTTTTCTTTTGTGTCTCTTCCCCGTAAATAATATGCAAAGATTGCATATGGTCGTGTAAAAGCTGAGGATTCAGAGAAAATGAAAAGGAGTGTGGACGATATGAAGATAAGGTAGGTATATAGGGAGAGAAAGGAGAAGAGGCGACGAATGGAAAGAATAAGAGTATGGGTAATATGCATGTATACTGGCTAGTGAAAGTAAATCAAAGTCAGGCTTCGTCATTGTGAGGAGAAGACAAAAAGACTGAAATGCATTGTTAGTGTGAGGTGTATGATATATCTATCTATGCTGGATTCTTATGGGAGTTGAGATTCTGTTGTTGACTGTCTTGTTGGGAATGACGTTGTAAATGTGAATTGGATTTCTTCGGATTGGATGGATGACATGTGAAGAAAGTTTTGGAGAATGAATGAATATATTACTGGTACTGGTGGAAAATGAGAACTTTCGGGGCTTGCAACTTTCTCTCTGCGTCATCATAATAAGCTGTCTACACATGTTTGTTAGCCAATTTTGCACATGTACATACAGTCAAATTTTTGCAAGTCAAAACGAAGAATGCGATTATGAGTCTTGTTGTTGATGATGATGATGATGATAAGCACGCATGTTTCCAGCTAAGGATATTACAAATTGATGTTGTCAAATTGTCGTAAACAAGAAATATGTGATGATTGCTTATAAATATTTTTCCCCTTCTCCACAGGCAAAAATTTATACACCAACGAGCATGTGGCCATTAAATTGGTGAGTACCTTTTTATGTTACAATATTTTAATTCGGGTCATATCCTTATTTAACGTGGAAATGTGGTTCTATCTTTAAATAACAATATTAAATGATTTTTTTTTGTCTTTTTATCTTTCTATGTGACTACCCACTGGTTCATTTCCTGCGTTGGCTCCGAATCCCTGGAAAAATTGGCGGTGCTGTTGCTTTTTGCGCATCATTCCCATTAAAACATGGAAACCTTGGTCGGAACTGCGTCCTCTCCGTCGTCGTCGACTGCTTTTCCTTTTTTGTCGTTATCCCATTTTTTCTCCTCCTCCTCTGCTCCTTGTCGTCTGTTTCTATTAACAAAAAATTACATGTGACATGATGATAAACACTTACACAACAACGAAAACAGGAACCGATGAAAACTAAAGCTCCTCAACTCCATATGGAATATCGCTTTTACCGTATTTTAGGATCTCATGGTAAGTGTGGCCGCAGTAAAAAACAAGCAATAATAATAATCATAGTATCTAGAAACACAGGAACAGAGAGATATTGTCGCTGGGTATTTTTGTAGCTGTTGCTTTCTCCAAATTCATTCAGCATGTCTCAGCTAAGGGGTTTCTTTACCAAGTTTACACTTGTTTTTTATTATTGTATTCTTGATGACTTGGTTGTTCTCAACTTTCATGATGCTTTTCATTGTGCTTCCTGTATAGCACTTTTTTATAATAATGTGCAGTACTAGCAACAAAAGGAGAATATAATGCAATAATAGTGCAACTAAAGTAAATGGACTGTATTTAGTTTTTTCAGAGGACAGCCAAGTCATCATGATGTTGTTTTTCTGTATTTATCTCTTTTTCATGAGATGAAGCTACAAATAAAAGAAAATAAAGTTAGAGTGGGAACAAGTGCTGGAATGGCGGTGGTGCATGGAGAAACAAGGATATTCTTTGTAAATATGTATTCATGTGTAGTTGTCGTCTGTCGGTTTTTTTTTGCGTGACGTGACCTTTCTCTCCGGAGTTACTTTCCCGTGTGTATGTAGTTATGTTGTGTGTGTAATCCAATTTTCTCTTCTATTACCGGATTATTAAATGCATAGTAAAGGAAAATAAGAGGGAAAGAAAAAAGGTCTTTTCAGCTCTTTTGTAGGAAATTAATGAGGTAGGTGATCTTGGCTAGGCAGTTACTTGATAGTGGAGTTGTGTAAAGGTATTAGATGATGGCAAACAAAGGAAAACTAGAAAGAAAGGATGATGTGAGCTGTATTATGGCTTTAAGTTAAGCTAGCTGTATGATTCAGTCTGGACTTTTGGAGGAATTTAGGAATGTGATGAGAGGAAGAAAGAAGAAAGAAAGCATTAGTCTTCTTGTGTGTGTTTTTGATAGGTTTTGTTTGTCTACTTCTCTCTACCAACACGGCTGTGAGTGGGTTTTATATAATGCTATAGGAAATTGTTTTTAAAGTTGTAGGTAGTAAAGTAATGTTGTGTTGTAATATAGTTTTGTAAAAAAAAAATAACCAGGTACTTAGAGATCTAAATTTTGTATGCTGTGTTATTTGATGGAATGAAATTAGATGAGACATGATGAATGAGTGGGAGCAGTATAAAGGGAGTTTTTAATGGGTACTTGTAAGTTGCTCAAGGGGAAACGTCGCTGTATGCTTTGATAATACCTGGAAATCCTTGTTGCGAAAACTTTAATGCATGGTTATGGGGGAAATGACAACATGTTGATTCGGATGGTTTCGTAATGCTGCTTTGTTTGAATTTGCCCAATTAACAGAAGGTGTACCAGAGGTGTACTATTTCGGACCATGTGGGAAGTACAATGCCTTGGTAATGGAACTCCTTGGTCCTAGCCTTGAAGACCTGTTCGATCTCTGTGGAAGAAGATTTTCGTTGAAGACTGTTCTTTTGGTTGCCATCCAGCTGGTGAGAACAAGAGAGAGAGAGAAATAATTGGAATGAGGATATCAGTGTCACCATTATATGCGACCATGATGATATAACTTGTGCTGGGCGGCATGATTGATAAAATGTGTGATGAAATGAAGGAAATGAGAATGTTTTAATTACATTTTGCTTGCTTGTTTTGTTTGTGTGATGTAAACAGCTACACAGGATAGAGTACGTGCACTCGAAGCACCTAGTGTATCGCGATGTAAAACCAGAGAATTTCCTAATTGGCCGGAGTTCGAATAAGAAAGACAAAGTAATTCATATAATTGACTTTGGACTAGCGAAGGAGTACATTGATCCGGAAACGAATAAGCATATACCGTATAGAGAACATAAGAGCCTCACCGGAACCGCTCGATACATGAGCATCAACACACACATGGGTCGAGGTAGGCAAATGAATGTTACATGCTGGGAGGGAGGATAAAAACACGGAAATGTGAACACAAGAATGACTATGATTTCCCTTTATATTTTACTAACATATGTCGCTTTTTTTGTTTGCCTAATTTCAGAGCAAAGCCGTAGAGATGATCTGGAGGCATTAGGACACATGTTTATGTACTTTCTCCGAGGGTCCCTGCCTTGGCAAGGCCTTAAAACGTCAACCCTGAAAGAGCGATATCAAAGAATTGGGGACACGAAACGGTCCACCCCAATCGAAACGTTATGTGAAGGATATCCTGGTAAATTTTGGATAGATGGATCTAATATCAGCAAATTGGCTCATAATAAATACGTAAATGCTCATTATTATCGTTATTATTAATCTACAGAGGAAATGGCTACGTACCTTCGTTATGTAAGGAGACTGGACTTTTTTGAAACACCCGATTATGAATACCTGAGAAGAATGTTTCACGATCTCTTTGAAAGAAAAGGATACGTGGACGATGGCGAGTTTGACTGGACTGGTAAAACGATGGTAAGAGCGCCAACTTAAACTATGGGAAAACTAATGCATGAATAATGTCTTCGTTTTCTTTCCAAGATCAAAAAGAATGTATCATAGGGAGGTCACCATCCTGTGACTTCTTGCAGTGTCTGTGCATGTAAATGAATCAATTTTCAATATTATTTTCAAATCAGCCAGCCAATTTTGCCCAACTGAGGGTGCTTAGGCATGCACCACCCTCGAATTATCGAAAGTCTAGATCAGGACAGGTTTCAAGTTTTCTCTTTTTTTCTTTCTCTACCCGTAAAAATATTCATTCGAGTAGTAGGATTATTAGTAGATATACACCTACACCTTTTGCAGTTGGATTTGAGTGGATTTGTTTAGTGTCAAGTCTAGATATTTAGTTTGGTTTCACCTGTACTCAGTATGGTCGCCAATTTCCAGTATACAGCAGTCTTAATAAAATGCTAATTTTTTAAATCTTTCTCGTTCTCCATTTCAGTCTACTCCAATCGGATCGTTGCAGACTGCCCATGAAGTAATTTCCCCTCACAGGTAACACGTGTATATATTTATTTGTTGATATTAGATTAAAAGACTGTCATTTTGAACTGCATAACTAGGAATGGTATTTCGATATGATTTCTAATAAAATCTTTGGTTCCTTCCCCTCACAGAGAACAAAGACATCATCCACATGCTACTACCCATAATAATCCCAGAGCAGCCAAGGTAAGCGAGAGCACTACAATCTTAAGCACGGTTTTAACTACCAGTACTAATTCATATACCTTTACCCGTTTTTTAATTTTCATCATCGTCTTGTAAAAACTTATTAGAGCCAGAGAAGGCGAATTTTCATTTCGCAGAAAATAAGCAGATGTAATGCATATAGAATTTTAGAGTCATGTCAGAGTTTTCAAAGAAAGATCAGACCTTTTTTCTGAAGTTTTTTTAGACTGTACATTTTACTAAACTTTTCTACTAATTAATGTCGCAAATCAGAAGATTAATTATGCAAATACTCATTACACTCTTAAGTAATTTAATCGCTGATTATTTTTCTATTAACCAAGCATGACGCACAATAATAATACTAAGTTTTGAAAATCAATTCAAGAAACTATAATATTATTTAAGCCCTGTATATGGTTTGTCAGATCGATATAAAAGTATTTTGTCTTGTGATTTGAGTTTTGGTGTGTGGTGATTGGTGGTCGTATAAGTAAGCGTAATTAGTGAACTAAAGCATTTTTAACATTTTACAAATCCTTCCACATTGCAGATAATAAGCGCATCTCTAATCGAGAAGGAAAAATTAATATATAATTAATAATTATCTTGCGCGTTGGCTATAAGGTTGTCTTAGACCGCTGACAAACTGAAAATTGGTTTTATTTGAAAAACATGCTTGTTTGTTTATGAAGCACACAAAATCATGTACTAACACACGCATTTTTATTTTGAGGGTTTGTCTGAGAGTGTACTCAATAGGTTTTTTTCTGACAGCTCGCTTTTTTCTCTGAAAGATGGAATGAACGGAGGGGTATGATTTGAGTACTCTTAATTAATATGCAAAAAGGGAGAATAGTTTTTTTTTAGGAATTTGAGATTACAGCAGTTTCAAAATAGTTTAGATTAGGTAATTTATATAGATTTTTCATTTATATTTCTTTTCTATTTTCTCTCGTTTGTTGTCTCGTAAAAGTTGTGGTTGTGCTCTGCATTTTTTGCAAGAAAATCTAATAGTCTCTCGCACACACCACCGCATAAAAAGACGCTATTCCGCGCTGCTAAAAACTCTAATTTTGTTGTTTATTATTTTTGGCACAAAAAAAGAAATCTTGTATGTATTTTCTATTTACCTATACTGAAACTACTACTACTTTTGTATGATTTTTTTCTTCATCGCCAAATTCAACAACAAACAAACGAATTCAGGGGGAAGGTACGGGTAATAAAGAAAAAAGTGGATGGTCGGATAACCTGCAGAATTGGCCGTCGTCCTCACTGGGACACGACCTTACTCCCGGAAATGATCGGCATGGTTCTGTACAGGTGAATATTATCTTCATCTCACTTACCACTACTCATCATCATCTACTACTTTTTCTTTTTATAAAATTAAAGAACAAAATATTGTATGCCTACCTTCATACTTCTCTTTGTTAACTCTTCTCTTTCTCTCTGTCTTTGAAAAGAAAAAAAAAAACCAAGAAAAAAATTGCCAACCAAAATATTTGTCATAGCCATGCCATATTCTTTTCTTCTTAGTTTTCAATTTCCTTTAATTTCTTATATGAGCGTGTCATCATCATTATCTCTCCATTAGTATTTTTTGTCAATCGTCAGCACTTTCTTTTGTTCTCAGTTTTCTCAAAGGACAGCTTTCTCTTTTGTGTGTCAAAACTTTTTGCATGATATGATGACAGTGATGATGATGCTGCTGCTGAATATGTATTTTTTTTATCTTGTCTCATTGAGTTTTCTCTCTTGACTATATAGATTCGTCATGTGTAAGCTTGTAGTTTGGTTGTAGTAGAGTATTGTTCGGTTATTTGGTTATCTGATGGAATTGGTGAATGCTGTTATTTCAAAAGTGGTGTACTATTGTTTGCTTTATAAATTTTTAAACAAACTGTTCGATTTGATGTAGTATATAGGAAGTCGCATTGTTCGATCAGTTCATCAAAAATGTAAGAGACTGTCGCAGCATGCATATTAGAAAAGAGTTGCTGGTGCAGAGCAGATACTGGAGGCTAAAACAGTTTTCCTTGAATATTCCAAATTTTATGCTGATGCTGCAGGCGGATTGTTTGTGAATGTTATATAGAAGTAAAAGTAGTGTAGCTTATAATATAATGTTTTTAGTGTGAACTATGTTCAAATGATGTATGGGAAAAGGACAAAAAAATTTTTTTTTGTGTTGCAACACATAACACATGTTACTCTCAAGCGCTCTTTCTTCATCTTCTACTTTCTACTTTTCTATCCATAAATGACGTTTTTCTTTCTTTTCATCTTCCTTTCACCTTTTCTTTTTGCATATTATGGACATTCCAAGAAAAAGGGAAAAGGGAGATTTCCTTTCTTCTCTTTCTACAATTTCCTCTGCTCTTCCTGCATGCTTATTTCATGCTCAGCCGGAGGAATGCGCTTAATAAATTCCTCTGTATATGTGTAGTTTTTTGAGGCTTTTGTTCAAGTTGTAGAGTTGGTTGATACTGGAGAAGAAGGAGGTGACCTCGATCTCTATATTTTGTGTATGTGTGTGTATTATTATTATTAGTGGGTGTCCTTGTGGAATATGTATTTTGTTTGCCTGATGCCTGCCAGTCTTTTTCTCCTCTCATGCTTTCACTTCCTTTTTGGTGTAAGCTTACAAAGAAAAACTGTATTTAGGTAGTTGCATGGCTTTGTTTGTCTGAAAAGAAATCCTGTGTTGCGTTCTCTGTATGTTTTGGCTGTTGGTATTGTATTTTGTCTAAATAACGTATCAATTTCGCTGTGTAACCACTACCTATCTGCAAAGAAAGTGCAGGGAGGTGTCGGACGGAATACTAAAGATAGATGGGTTGTTATTGATAAACAATATGGGATGTGATATGATGCTGGTAGACGCTTTCTCCTCGGTGCATTACTGTGGCCGGTGGTTAAAGCAAGGAGAAGGAAATGGAAAATGCAGAAGAATGTTTCTTGTGGATGAATGATATGAGTGAAATGAGAATTTTTGATGTGTGTTGTAACACCAGTGCTTTCTCTTTTCCTCTGCTACTGTTAGAAAAGGGTTGATGTTGGAATCGGATGAAATCTTGTATGCTTGGTGCTTATTTCGTATGAAACTCGGATGTTTGTTTATTTGTATGAGACTAACAAACACGAGGTTTACATTTAGATGCTCGGATATTTGCTGATGTGTGTGTGTGTGTTTATGTTAATTACTTTTTTGGAGTTAAGTAGGCTAAGATGACATGTATGTTCTAGAGAAATGCGCGTGTGTGTAGGCGTCGTATTTGTTTGTGAAACAACAAAATTGAATGCGAATATGGAATGAGACTTTTTTTTTAAATGATGAATTAAATATTAACAGTTGCATAATAACATGCTTGTGATTTTTGTATAAAATGGTGGAATATGTTGAATGTGATGTAAGGGGTATTATTAATGATTAACTAACAGCTTGTAATATAATGTTGAAATAGTTTTTGCCAGATGCATACTTCCCAAGTAAATTGTGTAACATTTTGTTAAATCCTCTTTAATTTGTTGAAGTAGCATTCTGTATGAAAACTACCTTATTACGGTTTTATTTGTAAAATGGGATTTTATTTGTTGGTGAGCAGACATTGATTTGTTTCTGTTAGTATATGGCTATTTAATTGAGTCTTATTTTAATTTACTGATTGTTGGTGTCTCATTTAAAGTCGAGACTCTTTAACTTTGTTCAAAAAGTACATACAAGAAAAAACTGACATATTTACCGTAACTTTAAATTGTTCCACCTTTTCTTTTTGATTTTGTAAATCACTTTATTAATGGATTGTATTTGACTTTATTCTATTTTGCGTAGGTTGTGAGTTCGACGAATGGCGAGCTAAATGCTGATGATCCGACTGCTGGGCATTCCAACACCCCAATTACCGCACAAGCAGAGTTAGAAACACAATCGGAAACAAAGTAATGAGATACTTCTCTCAGAATTTTAAATATAGCCTCAAACCAGACAGTTACCACTAATTCCATTTTCTTTATGTTCAGGTGCTGCTGTTTTAAAAGGAAAAAGAAGAAATCCGCTAGTCGACCAAAATGACTGGACGATGGAGACCACTATCTCCTCCCACCTTCGTCGGAATAAGAAAAAATAATAATTATTATATATTACATGATAAACAATATATACATAATTATTATTATTACGATCCTATAGAATACAATTTATTATAATTATTGCTACATCAGAGAAAAGTGAGAGAGAGGAAGTACAGGTTTTTAGACTTAACTGATTGTTATTATTAATACTACAAGTACTATATGTTTACTATCTTACTACATACAATTGCTACTACAATAGTATATCATTATGAATTATGATGTTTTACTGGCTATGTTATTAGTATGATTGATTATTACTGTTTAAAAAACACATGATTATTATTATTACTTCATCCGAAACTTAATCATCATCGCTGATAATATATAAATTAGTTAAAACTAATAATCATTCTCTAGTTGGTAAACTGTTTAAGTGTGGGAGAGTGCGCATATATTATATAAACATAAATTATTATCCATTTAAACTTATTCCCCCGCGAGGAAGCCACTTCATTGGAGAAAGCAAGTTTCATAAGAAAAAGCAGCAGTTAAAGAAAATACTACAAAAAAAGGAACCTCGGAAGAACAATTAATGAACTTTCAAAGTTTTAAGTGCAGTGCGCGTGCGCAAGAGTGTCTTCTTCAGTTGTCATCTTCATAAAAACAGGAAATGATAAAAAAATTGAAAAATATAATATAATTAATTACGAATTTTTACTATACAACTCAATTCAAACTACGACAATTATTACATATTATATTATGCAAACATACGTAAAAATATATACATACACAACACAATGTAAACTTTTGATGAGAGCAAAACTGTACATTTAATTACTACCATTATTATTCTACCATGAAAGAAGCAAACTATTTTCCACTACTGCTATTACACAACACAAACGAAAAAAGTACTATCATCAATTAAAAAGGAAACATCACAACAGCAAATTATTTACTAATGAATTGTTTAAGATGTCACTTTTGTCACTGATACATCACCTCGGATTGTTTTTTGTCTACTGTGTGTATATATGATAGTAAAAAAAGTTATTAAAAAGAAAGGAAAAAAATAAGCAAGGTTCCGCTGTTAAGAACTACATAATAAATATATTACTTGTCTCGCTACTACTCTGCTGATCGCTCCTCTTTTTTGATGATGATTGTTAGGAGAATAAGAAAAAAAAATTGCTGCGATATTTAATTGAAACTTATTACCGTTATTATTGTTAATTACTATACTACTACATTTACTATATAATATGTACGGTGTAAAACAATCTAGACAGGAAAAAGTATGATGTAGGTAGGTTAGTAGTAAAATATTATGAAACTCGTAATTTGAACGATGAAATGAAAAAGGAGAGTTTATTGAGTGGTCGCTATAAACTGCGTTGATGAAATTGTGTTGAAAACGTCTTGTCGCCTCCTTCAATTTCAAGTCTTTTTACTCATCATAATACAAATTATTATATACTGATATGTAGACAGATAGATCATCCAATCATCATCAAAAATGTTATTTTTTTGTGACGTGAGTGCTGCTGCTACTACTGTTTGTGTGAGCTAGATAAAAAGAAAAAGAGAGAAAAGAAAAAGAGAAAAAGTTGTAATATGTATTTATTGAAGGAAAAACAAGATCACCACTACTCCCTCTATTCTAGTTTTCCCCCTCCTCTCTTGACTGTGTTTTTATTTTGTTAATTATTATACTATGTAATTAATTATTGTCATTGTATGTACTTTTTTGAACATGCCACATCACCCCCTTCGAGAAAACAAGATAGTGATTGATTGTAACTTATGTAAGTTTTTTTTCTTGTAAAATAAGTTATTACGATGCTGATTAGAAATTATACATTTGTTTGCTGTGAGAGAAAGAATGCATTGTTTTTTACGAAGCTATATGATGTGGAGTAGTAGAGATCGATGGAATACTGAATATTAGAGAGATGGTGTCGGGGGTGACGTGAGAGAAACTTGTAAAACAGTTTGCTACAATAATGATAATATTATTAGATAGTATATCCAACAATATATTTAATTATCAGAAGATAATTGATGATACATTAATTATTATTGTTATATACATATTTGTCATTATATTATTATTGTTGCACGATGATGAGGATGATGATGATTATTATTAAAATAATATACAATATAAAATACCTACTGATCTATCTGCAATCTATATATCTTATCTCGACTACATACACCCATACAAAACTACAAAAAAGAAATCTTTGCAACCACAAAAGAAAGTAATTATGATTCATAAAAGTATCTATATAGCTACACCGTATGGAAAAAGAGAAATATATACACACATACAGTACTACTTTATTGACGAAGCATTCTAAACAAAAAACAGCGTATACTACATAAAAATTAATGATTCAATTATATGCGGTTAAGATTTTTGTATAAGCCGTTACATTTGATAATGTGTAAGAATGATTTTGATGTTCGAACACGGAGAACTTCTCCTAAAAACAAGTAACACTGCATGTGGATTGACGATCTATTTTTTGAATATGATTGATTTATTTTACTGAAAACGAAACCGGTACTTTCTTTAATGTTTCATTTCTAAACCCAGTTTTTATATGGAGCTATATACCTAAAACAATCACCTGAATGATTGCTGCATGACGGAGGAGTGATGGGAGGTAACACTTTTACTAGAATTGTAGATTTTGATAGCAGGAGTAGATCCAAAATTACAATTGGGATATATGACACGCCTAAAACTGTACCAAACATTTTAGAGAGAATACTATAAAAATATAAGTACGGGGCTATTTGAGAGATAAGTTCTTTCTTTCTAGTTAGGTATATTAAATGTAGGTGAGATGTACTGAATCTTAAAGAAATCACGATCATAATTACTGATTTGTAGATTTTTGATCTGCAAATTTGCATAGTGGAAAATATATGTGACTCTACCTTGTATTTCCCGTTAATTCTATAAGTTTAATTGAGAATTTGCTATCAGATTATTTTGTTAGATAAACTGAGTTTATATGCGACAGAGAAATGATCATAATCTCATCATTCAATGTTCGAAACAAAAAAAACTTTATATGAAAAAGTGTGGCTTTCCAAATCACAAAAGAATATTTATAAAAATGAAGAGACTTGACAAGTTTTAATAGTTAAATATTAATTACACTGTATAGTTAATTAAAAACTACAAAACTATTACAATTAATGATTCATACTGTATGTTCTTATTATATAATTTATGATGAGGAGGAGCTGGAGAGGAGAGAGAAGTCACTTTTTTATTGTTGGTGTAAACAATATTTATAAACTTTTCTTAGTTTGTATTTAAAATGTAGTGAAGTAGTCAAAACAAAATATTATTCTACTTCTATGTATTTTCGTCCTCAGCCGATGATGGTGGCTACTTCAACTTCAAAAATGTCATTCATCATCTTTGTTCTTTATGTAAAATATTGTATAAGATAATTAATATACTTAATCTCTTTTCCTCTTTTTGTAACGAGTTGAAAATGAGATTTTTTGCTTATTTTAGAAGAGAATGTTGGATGGTTCCATCTTTTGTAATTTTTAGTATGAATCTTATTTACATACATGAATATTAGGAAGAACAGTTAATTATTCATTAGAGTACAATTACTAAATAGTAATAATATTGTACCTACTACTTTTCAATACAAGAGAGCTGTGTGCATAATAATTTGTGAATCGTGCTGCACCGCCACCCGTCGACTCTTCACTTCTCCACCTCCATTAAATCTGTTTGTGAGGATTACGTATTTAAAAACGATAATAACTACAAAATCGAAGAAAAAAATATTATGCTATTGTGTGTAAGTATACTACAATATGTTATGACATTTGTTTTTTTGGAATATATATGAAAAAACAAAAAGGAATGTTGAAGTAAATGGAAAACAAGTTTGTTTAAAACCGTGATAAAAATATCTGTTTCAAGCCATCTTTTTAAATTTATTTTTATGGGGCTATTTTAAGGAAAAAACTGAAAAACATCCTACATTTTGCTGTGAAGAATTTCATATAATACGAGTTTATCTGCAATCGCATATTGTAAAAAAACTTATATCTTGACTGCAAGCTCATTGACTTTATCTTTCGGCAGGTAGGTGCTAACGTGCTAATTGGATTGCTTGGAAAAATATGAACCTTCACAAAAGAAATCTGATGAATGACCGCCTTCAAATTTGACAACAGATCACTGACTCTGGTCATTCAGATGCATACTGTGTGATACTGAATAAACCGCATAAAAGAAGAGCTTATCATGATCAGCAAAAGTCATTCTCATCCTTAAAACCCACACATCGGGTATATTTATAGTATTAATTGCGATTGATCTTATGACATTAATTAAAAGAAAAAAGGTTTTACAAACTCAGAATAGATGTACATACGTCATTACATACTCCGACATGGGTTTTGTTTTTCCTTTGTCTGTAACTCCATAGTTTTCGCTTTAAAAGTAACAACATGACTTGACGCAACGCAGCTCATTAAAGGCCAGAATAATAACATTGCGGAGCACTTATGTAATCATTATTCATTAAAACATGTTTTTGTCAAGTCATTTTTGCAATTTTGCTATTGTCTATTACGGCGTTCGTGGATTCGAAGAAATTCAAAATTAAAACTAAAACGAACTGTTATCCAAAATTATTTGTCCTTCACATCGCCATCATCAATCCCATAATCCTTTTTCTCCAGAGTTACCTGCCTGAGAAGGTTGGGGCATTTTGAGAACGTTAGAATTCCTGAAAAAGCGAGGAGCGTAGAGCTGTCTGCTTTCGGAATAATGGTCTTATTTTATAACAATGGAAAAAGCGACCACCATGATTATTACCTGGTTCACACATTTGCCTTGCTATTATTTCTATTATTATTTCATCTCTGTGAAAAAATGCATCACCCACCATTACCATTACAATTCATCTTTTGAACACTACGGGCATCACAGCAATATCATTCAACAAACACTCAGCTTCACTTCATATTGCCAATGCCAATCGCATCCATCAGAGAGTTTAAGATGGCAATAACTTTTAAAAAGTTAGTCATTCTTTGCTGAGTGACATCAAGAATGCAAGAATTCTCAGCAAGTTGTTAAGATACGAATGATTTTCTGGCATTCATT
>JAQIXX010002178.1:0-26406 GCA_034700605.1 Willowsia nigromaculata
GCAGAGTCCCTAGTACAGCTCGGTGAAGGGATCGTGGTTCCAGCGACAATCGTTGTGGTAGTGGGTCCAACATCACTGGCGTGGGGAGCTATATAGAATCCCTTTGAACCTACCAGACCAACATCACTTCCTCTCCTGGCGGGCTGTGCCGATATGTTGATGGTTTCCATCAATTTGGTGATTCTTTCACCCGCTCCTCTCCTTGCGGACATTTTGGAAAAACCAAGTCACAAAATGGACACAAGAAAGCACCAAAATCTCACTGAAAGTTCTTGAGGGAAAGTTTCCCAAAAAGTTTGCTACTCGATTAAAGATTTGACAATTGAAATGTTATACTTTCAGCTACTTTCAACGCTCACAAAATTGTTTGATAGCTGACTCATAAAATATTAGAAAACATGACAAGTCTACAGGCAATTACGAAATGGTAAACTGAAGAAGTGGTGATCGTCGAAAGGTGACCCATTCACAACTAACCACATTCCATGAAGATCATCGAGCCTTGTACTGCTTCTATAACTTTGTTTCACTATCATACGTATCCGCATTTGCAACATGATCAGTATGACGGATGATGTTGGATCCTTGCGTATTATCATAATCATAAGTAAAAGAAGTTACGTGAGAGGAGGAGGTGGAGTGGAGGGATCATCTTGATGGTCTTCGACATCATAATTTACCACCACTTGTATTGTGATACCCAAGAAAAGTGGTGTATGCATTTCTCAAAGAGATTGACCATCTATCGCATTCAGATTTCATTTGGTAAATTCATTAAATTGTACAATGATCATGATGATGATGTACCAAAACGAACAATGCATAATGATACTGCAGTTGTACCAAGGAGGGATCATATTTTTCTATATGGTAAGAAACTTCATGAAAGTTGAAACTTTTGCACTTTGTTACAAAGCTTCTTCCTCTCACTACTACTGTACAAGTAAGTTTACTACTGCTACCATCATGCATATGGGCACACATATGAGGAATAAAAAATGAATACCAAGAATGAGTAATATTATAAGATGACAGCTACAAAACATCAATCCAACTTTGGAGCTTCCAAATATGGAAATCTTAACTTGTCTTGTTGTGAGAGTGGAGCAGTGAGGATAGTGGGGTGGCGGTGGTGAATAGAGTGGAGCTCTGACTTTGCTCGCTCACTCGTGTAACCTATGGCAGCTCATCATCCTCACTTTTATCATTATTATCATCAGCGTGAGCGTTGCCATTTGCTAACTGCAAGTGCAACTCTCAACGGCAGCAGGCAGTTGTACCCAGAAACGAACACATAAAATGCAAAACCAGTTGTTCATTGGGGTTGTTGTTGTTGGGGAGACGAGAGAATTTTTTTATTAAGAAAGGACCTACCGACACAATAAATGCAGTGATTGAAAAGTCTGATGGCCTGGCATTGATAGGTGACAACAATGAAATGAAGATTGAAGATAAACCAAGGTGACGATGCTCATGCTGACAGTAACAGTTACATTCGCGATTGTATACGCGCTTAGTATTGCCTGGTGCGTGGCCTCAGACGTTAAACTTTTTCTTTTGCAATTCGCAACTGTTTTCTTTCCTTTCAAACTTTTGGCATTTTGATGAACAAATAAATCATAACCTTCAATATTATTCTGGACAATCCTTTTAGATTTATTAGTTTTCTTTTATAACATGTTATACTTATCATCAGTGTTGGATAATAACATTTCGCTTTTTATGTTTATTTAATACAATATTTTTCAACATGTTTATCATTACAGCTATTCTCTATTATCACCATCACGTCACTTCACAAAAGTTTGTAGTATTATAGATTACGTGTATAATATATTGGTTTATTTTCTCACACAACGCCTTACTCTATATTAAGTAGTAATTCGAAATATATGTAGTCTACGATTCGCATTCCCTCTTTGTTTTAGAAATCACTTGCACACACTCATTGTTACTGAGACGCATTGTTATTAGTAAAGACTCTGCTTATTGGATATTACGTTTTCAACAAAATAATGTGAGATTCATAAATTATGCTAATTAAATGTTAGAGTATTTTGATACATGCTATAATATGTAGTCATAATTATTGAGAAAAGTTGAGTTAATATACGAAAGTAAAAAATGCGACCAGAAAATTCATTTTCCTTGTTTTTCTCACTTAAAAAAGTCAGACGAATAGAAAATAGGGGTTTTAGTAGTTGTATCGTGATGACTTATTTGTTAGATACAGAGAAAGCAGTGAAACTTATAGAAAATTAGTAAGGAGGGTAAGAAATTCGGTTTCATTCATGGTTGGCGTCATTGGCAACATGGCAACGGACAAGAAAAAATTCGATGGAGTTCGATTGTGGAAAAAGTTTACGTATTTAGTTTCAACTTTATGATATAATAGTACGCATAAGATTTTTAAAGCATTAGTTGTTAGGTCGTACATGTCGGCGACACAATTCAGCTCCAAACGAAGAAACAATAAATGCGAAATCAGATATTTTCGGGGTTTTTAAAAATACAAATTGAATATGTACAAGGTTATTTATTAGTATAAAAATGTTCTTTAATGACGATGGACTGGTTCTCTTCTTTTTCTCAAGTACATTTTGTTCCTGTTCGTGTCTACCACAAGTTATTCCTAAATACCTACATTAGGTTCATTCTTATCAACAAAGAGGAAGATTACAAAGCGCTGATCTGATCTGTAGCATAGAAAGTAACAACTCTAATTTATTCCAAAGACAACAAATTTCTTTAATCAAATAAACAGTAGCAGACTACTTTGTATCCCTATTTTGTGTCATATTTGCTTCTTGTTTCAGGTCTATTTGGCGTGCTCCTGATAGAACATCCCTAGAATTATTTGGGATTTGTCGAACATGATGAAATTTAAATAACTTTGACTCTCCGCTTATAGTCTGATCATCTCCACTTTACAAAGCAATAGCAAAAAAAAGGCAACCTTCTTCACTATTAAAACAACTACTCATTATTTTCGCTTTGATTCACAACATCAAAATGTCAAACATTTACTTCCTAAACTCTTCAAAGAACATACAACAGCTAACTAGGATTCAGTCTAGTTTATGGTTTGAAATTTAAAGCAACTTTACAAAGGGAAATCAAAAAGGATTAGAATTTACATGCAAATAAAGAATACATCAGAACATCTTTCTTTGTTTTACTCATTCCGGTTAGTAATTTAATCATTTAATTAGTAGAGTTCTTTATGAAATTCAGCGTTTTTTTACTCCGTGTGGAATTAGGTTGTGTTAGATCTCTTGATTCTCAAATCAGCTAAAAGTTAATTTCACTAAACGTCGACCACACAGTTTCTACATCTTTCTCAGCCGCGGACGCCAACTCAGAGAGGAGTTGACGACATACACACGCACGACACAACAAAAAGGGTTCCCAACTTACTGCGTTTTTACTGCGTTCCTCCTTTCTTTAATTTGCACAACAAACAAGTTATTATTGTTGTTAGCATCGTTCATCGTTATTATTGCCATCCTACTACTGCGAGCGACGACGCTTGGTGGTTGCATGCTGCTCACTAAAAACCTTATAGAAATGAAACGCCGAAATGACGGCATATAAAATAGATTTAATAGGTTTGATGCTGCTGAGAGAGAGGCATGAGATCATCTTTTGAAAACCCTCCCCCGCTATCATCATAAAAAGCTAATAAAATTCCAAAACGTCACTCCTGATTTCGTTTTCTACTTATTAAAATCTCTCGAACAAACATTGGATTTTCTTGTAGTTTCGCTTTAGCAAAGTTTAGTTTAGCAATATTATTATTTGGCATCGTTTGTTTATTTCGTTTTTACGAATGTACTAGCTAACCTTTTTTTGCAGGCGGTGAACAAAAGGTATTAACTTTTTTTAACTACCCAATCAATAATATTTTATCACTGTTATTTGTTACCATTACGTACTACTTATGTAAATATTTATTTTTACTGTTGCTTCGAATAAATAGTAAAATAGTTTTTGTTGCAAAATAATTAACTACATTAATTATGTAGCAGCAAAAATATCAATTATTAGTGTGAGTGGTACCAATGTCGACGTTTCATTGTATATTATGGTTAGTAGTCCAAATCATTTTCTTTATTGTTGTTTCATTATTATTGAACGAATGCTGAAAATTTATAATGGAAGCTTGACATCCTACTCCTCCCCTCACTATTAATAAAACTTAAATTATACTTTTACGTAGCTAGTTTATCTACTCAACTGTCATTTACCATTATGTTACCCTACCCATTACTGTATTACCTCATAATATACTTTACTTTACTTTCTCCTATATATACTGGCAACTCGCTATATTAGACTGATTATACCCTACCTCTAATATTAATAATTACCACTTTAATTTCACTCATTTAGAACACTTAATATCAAATTACAACCTACAATTTTCTTTCTGTTATCTAAAATAATAACTGTACAAATATCTGTGCTAATTATTATTTATTATTATTTAACTGATGATGCTCAGGCTCAGAAGGGGAACTCCTTTAAAGCTACTGTTTTACTGATTTAGTACGTCTAGCTGTACTGTAGTAGTTCCAGCGGAAACAAATTTGCTTCGGTATTATTATTGGCTATACAAATCGCATATTATACTTTGTCTTAACTTCTCTGGCGCTTCAAATCCCCAAACTCTCCTTTTTCTCAGGAACGGCTCAAACTATTTATATAAGATGATATATCGTGCGCAGCATAAACTTCTGACGTACTCTTTTTTCCAATCATTTCCCTCTTGGTTGCGTTTCACCAAGATTGATTGATTTATGAAGGTGGCTGATGCATAGCATAGTTTTTAATGTATGGAGTTGCGATGATAGTGATTGATTGCATTTTGATGTAAGAAAAAAATTAATCGGTAGTAATAATATAGTTTCATAATTATCTTTTTTGTTCAACCTAAATTGTATACAATCATTTCCCGTAGACAAACACAAGGACAAGGCTTGTCAAAGAACAGATGAACGCGATTACGAGGACCATCACCAGAATCCATACTCTCTTCCCTGTAAAAAATACAACAAGAAAGAATGTTATAATATAGGGTTTTGCACGAACTCGCGACCGTTTCTCTTGAAATGGCAAGGGCACTCTAAAGTTTGACATTAATGTTTTCCCCATGAATTTATAGAGTAGGAAAAATGTAACATAAGTAGGGCAACTACACAACGAAAGAAAAAACATTTACCCATTGGGACGTATTTAAATCTGGTCCAGAATAAGGAGTGCGCGGAACCATCTTCACCACCTATCAGATCCACCTCTTGGCCAAAGTCTTCTAGCATTCTGAAATAATTGCAAGAGGAAACGCAAGTTTTACATAGGAGCCAAGAAAAAACTAGGTTTATATAGGAAATTGCATATAGACGAAATCATATTGGTGTCGCCATTTTTCTCAGAATTCTCTCTAAGCCTTTGTTGTTGTTACTTGTTACTGTTTTCTTTTTCTCTTGTTTGTGGCTATCTTGTATGCTTGGTTTGCCTGCTTGGAAAGAAGTACTCAAGTTTGTCAAGGTCTTTTGGCGATGATACCAGCAGCACGACCATCATCCATCCCATTATTTTCACACTCTCCTTGAACGACAAGACACAGGCGAGGGATTTCCCCTCGGACCACCATCACCGAGACAACAAGAGGATGGAGAATGAGGGGAATGGAATGAGACTTTCAAACTATTTATTTATTCATTCATTTTTACTTTCTACTTTCTCCTTCCTCTATACGTCCTCTTCGAGGCTTTCATTTTGCCAGAAAAACAAGCTATTTTACTTCAGTGAACTTGCAATCTCCTTCCAGACACTCACAATTCAATGACACATAACACATACTGCGAAGAAGATAAGGAGAATTTACCTGAAATCGTCTACTACGTCAATAGCTAGGTATAATTTAAAACTAAACTAAACACGAAAAGCGAACAAATATTGCATAAATCCACAAATTTTCGATCTATTTTCACCCTGCTGCCTTCCTTTTTTTATCGCTACCATAGTGAACCTGGTGACCAGCTATATGGTTGTTTGTTTACTTGTATGGGGTCATAAGTCACATCACAGAATGGCAGCAGCAACAACACAGTCTAAGAATTTCTATATAGACACTAATCCAGTTCTCATGAAACTGAAGGATACAGTACTACGTTGTGAGATGGAAAAAGTGGGCAAATCGAATTTTCTTCATTCTAAATTGAGGGATATTTTAGGCTTTCCTGTTTTTGAAATAGATAAGATAAGAATTTCTCGAGAATATCAGTAGCTACAAGACGGATGCACTGGAAAAGCTTTTCGTACAAGCGTTGTTTATACATATTAAGCAAACAATTCTAGTGATATATAAACAAACACATTGTATCTCAGTTTCAAAACACGGAGACACTTTAGAATAAAACACAAGTTTGAACTGAAATTAACACAATAGAAACTCAAAAAGTATTCTTTGAATCATTGTCCCAAAATAAGAAATCTGGTTTAACATCATGCATTGTTCTCAATTTACATTCAAATTAAAATGTAATCACGAATAAACTAGTAAAAGGTTTATTTGTAGATGTACACGATGAATCTAAAAATTTAATTCAACGTTGTTTACAAAGGATGGCCAATGAGCATTAGGTATTTCTTAAGATCATAAAAATTAAGGTAAAACTGGTGATTTGCATATTACTACTCGCCCATTCCCCCATGCATAGGAATCCCTATTGGGTACTATATAGCATCGTCATCTTTTCATAACTCTCGTATCATAGAATCATATTCTACTGTCGCAAATGCAATACATTGGAGGGTGCAATCCTTTTCCTAACAACATCCTCCATCTTCATCATCCTTTTATCTTATATCCGGTTAACTCCAAATTCATTCTTTTTTATCTCTATGAAAGGGACATGGATGGGCCTCCCAACACAACAATGTGAAGTCATATTTTCTCCAGCAATTTTTTCTCGACGACTGCTACTCAGCCATAGGCTACTATATTTATCTACATTTCCTTATCTGTATTTTCTCCTATTTTGTTGTACCTACTCACGATTTATTTATATGTATCATAGGAATTATATTTGTTTCTTGTACTTACAGAGCATTCTCATCACATTCGACGCAGAGGGTGTTTGGCGACGAGACAACTACCACCTTTTCCGGACTTTCGTTCTCCAGCTTGCTGTATTTGGCTTTTTTGTTCCCACAGCGAGGGCTCTCCGGCTGTAACAATTGGAAGGCAACAACCATTATTTTTACTTTTTCAAGTCACAATCAACTTCACAACCGAAAGGAAACCACTTCTTAATAGCGCACAAAATCTTTCGTTTTTTCGTAGTTGCAGTCGTCGATTTCATTTCACTTCCAGTCAATGCACTCATTCGTCCAAACATGCGTAAATTTCCAATCGTACTATAGTAGTAGCAGAGCAGTAGCACAAGCATCCACCGCAATAAGTTAATTACACCAACCAAAAATGTGTACTTTACGTCTCTTCCACATTTTGCTCATCTTAATTCATAGCATGAAAACGAAAACTCGCTGGCAGGATCATCATCTACCAGAATTATGATACTCATCATCATAATCATAACCGTCCGTGCTATACTTGCGTCCGCCGAACTTCACACACAAATATATTACTGAGCGAATCAACAGTGTGAGTAATCCCTATACAGAAATAGTATGCTAAACTGACATTTCGTATCTATATGTCTACCTTAACATCAAATTACCCAAATGTTTGGAGGTGGTGACCCCTTTCATAAACATCCCAACATAATGCTTATATTGCCGTAAAAAGGTCTGAGATATAAGAACTCTTCTCCCCGTAAAAACATTCTCCTTCCTCCAATAATAGTCATACTAATCATAATAGCCATTTCCCGTACCATTACTATCTTAAAGTAGACTGATAAAAAGTAATGGTTCATTGTGTTGTTCCAGGAGTTGTTTCGGCATGTGTTTTTCTGTTTCTAAAACGCCTTATAGTATCCATTTGTAATCTAGTAAAGTAGCTTTATGTATTTTCCTTGCATGTGTATTGACCATGGAATTAGAGAAATCCCTCCTTAATAAGCCAATATAAATGACGGTTTGCATTCCTGCTCCCCACTGCTCTCTCATCCCTTTCTTTTACTGCGTATTAAAATATTGTAATTATTCTCGTACGATATCATGTAATCATCATGTACTCTATAACTGCTAATATATATTCTAAACTGTTGTCCATAAGCCTTAACTTTTTGTATATTATCCATGTGTATTGTAAATTTCAATTTATGATATGGTCAGAAATACTAGTCATTGGGATGGCAGCCTGAAGACCTGACCAAAATACAGCTTCGAGCTTCGCCACTATCACCGACAGAAACAGACCACAAACAACGGATTTTGATTCCATTATCCAACCAAGCCAGAATTCACACAGCTCTTGTTTGCTGGTATGAATTCCGATGATGGCAATAATATTTCTCATTAAAATGTCTTTGTTTATGGCATGAATACTTAAAAATGAGAGCAGACCACAAAACTATTGTTTCGCTGTAAGTTGCACGATAAATGATAGTAATGCTGGTGCTGTTGTAGCACCGTCAATTTGCTGTTAACCAGACGTTTTATCTGCTTGCATATTAAATTTTGTCGTTGGACGGTATACGTAGAACACGAAGATAGTCATAGTAGTTGTATGAGTGCCAGCGCCAGGAGCAGCAGCTAAAGAAATTGGGGAATGGATTGGAATATCATTATTATGCATAAGGGAAACTACAGAATCCACTGTAAAGACATCGACATCATTATCAGCAGCATTATTATCATCCTCCCCCTCCTCCTATTCCAGAGAGCATGGAGGGCACACGTACACAGGAAAAGACAGTCGTACCAGCATGATTACTTTACTTTGCGGAGCATCATGATGTCCTTAAATTTGCATGCGAAAATTTTAATAATGTTATTATGAATTTATTGTCGGTGGCTTTGTAGTAAATGGCACATGATGATTTAGTTTATCCAGTTAAGCTCTCTTGAATAAAAAAAGGAGGACAAATGAGAACAGAAAGGACGATCAAGTAAGTCTAAACTACTCTCCGTTTGGGGAATCTGGAGTGAGCATTCCACTCCAAATGACTCGAACTAATACAACATACATTTGTCTACAATGCGGGTATGTATGTAGTCGCACGGATTCAGTATTTTTTCACAAAAACTACACTATATACATCGAAATTTTTTATGTAATCAAAAGATATAATGAATTTTTGAGTTAATATAAAATCAAAGAATTTTATTCACATGATGCCTCATGCTTTCGGGGAAACCAAAATGACTGTATTGGGAGTCCCAATTTGGGACTCACTTGAGTGTGACTGCATAGATTGTACCGCATGTGAGACTAAACTAAACCCTTCGAGCATTAAATCGATTACAATTAAAATTAGGGTCAAAAGATTCTATGGTGTATTTGTAGTACGATTATATTTGGTATTGCTTCACCAAAACTTATTCAGGCATTCGATGTGCCACACAATATGAATCTATGATATTAGCAACATTCCCTACAATGCAACCTACAACTGTGCGATCTGCAAGCAAGTACAAATTTATAAAGTGGTGAAGTTATTCTCTTGAAACTCAGCAGCAGCCATGTAGACAAAAACCGTTCGCTTAATAATATTGTACCTAAAGCATTTCTGGCTCTGTGAAAGCGAGAATTATAGAAACACCGATAGTATGCACTCGATAATCATATTAGGTATGTAACATAATATATGTATGTGTTTCTTGAGTTGGAAGTAGAAAACTGTACACTCGGACGCAATAAATTCTTGCTGTTTCCCCTTTAATTGGTGCACAGTGACTTGCTCGGCGTTACATCCTCCTTGGAATGAAATCACAGTGGGACACCATTTCATTCCAGTAATGCTGGCGTTCATTTAACAAGAACAACAACTATAACAAACTGCTGCGATCTATTCTCTGTCTGTGTGTGTCACAACAAACGACAGTTGACACCGACCATTAATACCGTGTTGTATGTGAATAATATGAACATGGGGCTCGCACTCACATTTTACTCCCTCTGATTGCAAGTCAACGCAGAAAAAAAGGATGAGAAAGAGAAAGCCAAATCCGAAAATCCAGTTTATTTGTTGGTGTGACTTTAATTACGACAGGGCATAAGACCCTCATCAACCCGGCTGTCTATCAACGTAATATACTCGGCAGTTCGTGGAGACTTGTAATTAAAAGTCTCTCAAAACAACCACAAAGAAGATCAATAAAGGGACCAAGGCAGTCGCAACGCCTCGCTTCAAGCTATGCATGCTCTGGATATAAAGTCATTTTCCGAATAAAAGTTTACACGTAGGAAATAATGTTTTCACGCTCTCGTTCATAAACGTTGTTGCCTTGATTTCGTTTTTGACTCTTTCTACGCACTTAACCTTTACTGTAAACATATAAATATATAATATTCATATGCGCTATAATTGTTCCAAATTTAATTGGGTCTGCTCATTTCGGAATTCCATGTAGAGCTGTTTCTGTTTAACAGCCATGATGACTACATCCTTTCTTTTCTGACTAATCAAAGGTAGGAGGGGAGAGAAAATTTGTATTCAAATTTTCAACTTGATTACCTGGTGCACCTAAGCGAGGAGTCATAAAAAAATAAACCAGTTTGTAAACAATAAAGTTGGGAGTTGAACTACATATTGCTTTGGTTGATACACTTGTTTTTCTTTGTTGACTCTGCTACTAAAACACCGCAGTTGCGTCGTAATGCTTGTAGCAATACCCATTCAATTACATTTAGGCATACTGTACATGATGAATGGTGGTGCATGACTTTCATGGAATGTTACGCATTTATAAGGTACTTTTGATTAATTGAAAATGACTGCTCTACAGACACTAGAGAAGAGAGAGGGAGAATGGTGATTGTAAAAGGCAGAACTTCATTTTCTTTCGACGTCATAAAAAAGCGATTTGCATAGGCAGCACATAAAAAAAGCAGCTCAGCCTTTTATCTCCTTCTCTCATTCTCTCGCCATGCAATTTCACCCCGGCTTTTGGATGTATCTCCGTACCTGTCTCGCACTTGTGTCCCAGTCTTCCCGTTTCAGGTTCAGCTCATCTTTTATGTTCTGCAATAAACACGACAACAATAATAGCAAATTTAATTTAACTCCATTTTTCATGTATAATACATAAATGAATACATCTTCTCCAGAAGGAAGACACACAGCAGCTCACTTGCTTACGTAAGGAGCTAAAATTATTCTCGGGAAAAATTGGGTCACGTGGCACACGACTTACATATTATCGATATGTAAATGAATCACATTACAAGACATGAAGCAGATGCTTCTGCATGATGAAAGTTATGACGAGTGATTCTGAAAGAAATGCTTTGGCATTTACTTCCATTTCCTGCCAACATTACCTACTCGCTATCTCATTTACCGCCAATCGTCCTTGTAGCATAAACATGAAACATTGCCATTCCCAGCGACATTTTATTTTGCGTATTTCGTTGAATAAGACTACAGACGACACGCCTCCATACAAACATGCAAGCTTAAACAGGTTTCTCCAAAATTCTCTCAATCCGCATTGCCTACACATCATCATTTTATTTTCGTTGAATCCACTGCCAAAGTATCAAAATGCATCATGCTCCAATTATCCAAACAGCTAGCCAGACCGAGTCCAGAGTTTCCAGCACATGTGGTAACGTATCAAGAGAAAGGAAACCCCAGTTTATTCAGTGCAGGTTTTCACCTCGAGCACTCTGATAAACATGTAAATCAATGAGGATGTCTACGACAATAAAATGTTTTTCGGGGGTGTGTATTCAATTTCACGATTTCGCCAAATCCTCGTCAGCATTTTTTAAAAAGAAAACAGTGTACAGTCTGAGCAGCGATATTCCATACAAAAGTATAAAACAATTTTATTATGCGTGTGCAAGTGGTAAATCGAATGAAAAATGCAGCTTACATAATAATATCATGTTTGCTAATGTAATAAAATATTTGCGCTGTGATGAAGATCGTCTTGGTATGTTGGGATAGACTTTTATGTTCAAAGCAGTCATCATCGATGCAAATGTGTACTTTTTTGTTTTTGTTTTATGTTTTTTCCCTGCTTTAGTAGGATAGCGTGCTTCTACTATGTAATACCAAGTAAAGTAATAATAGTGAAAATAGTACTGACTACTACCGAACAGCAGGGCTCATTCCAGTGTATTTTCTTCCTTCTGTCACTCATTGATCGTCTATTTGCGTGTCACATAAAAAAAGAGGAAAAGCGCAGTGGTCGTCATGAAGCGACTGGGTATGCATTGAAGAAAGCAACAAAAAAAGATATAAATTTGAAGAAAAGAGAAAGAAGCACATGCTATCATTTATTTCACCGAGTTCTGCCAGGCCATGAGCACACGCGCATCTGGCTGCAACATGGGAATTTGTTTCTTTTGTTAGTGCACTCATGCTTGGATGCTATTATCATCATGGGATTTGTATGCATGTATGGGTACACCAAAAATACAGATAATGATTATAACAACCTTTTTATTTTTACGATGACGATTCTCTAGAATCCCCTTTCATTTCATTGAGTCTGAATAAATAGGGAACTTAAGAAGTGTGTAATTTGATCAGAGAAGGAGACCAGTAGTACACAGTACCCATTGAACCATTCGCAACCCCCTTTTGTGAATTTTGCGAAAAATATATATTTAACGTTTTCCATGACATTTGAAACGGCAAATAAGTATCTGGTCAGGGTATGTAAATATATACACAATATTGGTTTTGCGCTACAGTAACTTAAATTACTTGTCTGTTTTTTAACCATCATTCCGAGTATATTCATTCAGAATTCAGTGAAGTCTATACTCGCATGGAATAGAATGATATATTATGCATGCTGGATTGATAGTTGTCTGGATAAAATAACACGTTCCTAAAAATGTTGCTGCCTTTTGCAAAAAATAAAGCAGAGGGGAAAAAGTGCAAGTTCAGTAAAATCGAAAGTAGCGAAACTTATTGGTAAAGTAACTACGGGCATGCATGTTACGTTGAATACAGGAAACGTCTTTGCGAACAATGTGTACCTATGTATGGTTATGAACTCATCATTCATTTGTATGAGTTATATATGCCCATACATGGATACGACTTGATTACATGATTTTGATTACTAAGGAAAAAACATCAGATGATGATGGTACTCGTTCCCGTTCCATTATTTCATCTCTTGCACAACTCTCGCTCACGTTTGACCGTACCCTTTATTTTTCTAGTAAGTTAGTCTGCACGACTGGATAGCAAAAACGAGCTGACCTGAAGGCACACACTACGTACACAGTTGAAAGGAAGAAGGAAAAAAATGTTGGGAAAGGTGGAAATGCTAAGTCACCCGGGCGTGTTGTTCCCCTGTGAATGAAACAACTACTGACAATGACGCAGTTCCCTTTAATTATATTCAGGAAATCACACAATTATTCATTAATGCAAGACAACTAGGTCTGCATTTTAAACATGACATGAGTGTAAGTTTTTATGCAATTTCCGTTGTAAAAATTGAGTAAAGCTAATAACATATTATGGGACAAAATTGACAAAACAGTCCCACAAATACTTTTCATTTATGACGCATGAAAAAGATGAAAGGGAAAAGTCACAGTTTTGTTTGACTTGACTAGAAACGTAATCCTGGTTGACAATGAAATTCACAAAGGAAACTAGCATAACATTTATTTTATTTCGCCCCATTTACTTGAAGACAAGAATGTCATACTTTTCTGAGTGACATGGGTACCGAATATAAAAGGCATACATATAACAAAAAACGAGTCTCGTGCCATACGGGTAAAAATTGGTTGAAAAAGCACGTTTGTTCATAATACACACAAGTTCGACCACGTACACACTTACATGAGAACCACTAGGCACCTCGACAAGTAAACTTATTTATTTCCTCTGCCACTTATTTACCTCGATTATAACGGCTGTCCATTTAGCTGGGAAGGAAAATAGGAAAAGCAGGAAAAGAAACTTCCCACGGAGCAGAGAGCATGCTACCCTGTTATCACGTTAACCAAGTTTGACTGTAGGGGTGATGGTGATAATAATGATGATCGCCCTTCTCATCAACTCAACACTCTCAGAGGCCAGGTGATGAAATTGCCATAAAAATCCGCCCTTTCTCTTCATTTTTCTCTTTGCACTACTTTCACAGCAACAAGACATACACATCAGGACACTCGCAGACATTCACTAATAAATAGACTAAGGTATCTTTTAACTCGAAAAGAGAAATAAAAAAGTTCACTCTTTTTTTCACTTTCCATTACTACTTACTTTTTATTTCTTCTTTTCTCTTTCTCTGAAGAAAACAAAGTTTGTTTGAGGAGGAGAAGAAAGGGAAACAGGATAAAACTGGTACTACTGCGGACGGTAATAATAATAAATCGACTTTCTATCACCTTTCCCTTTTCCATTTCATTGGTTATTTTTTCTGCTGTGTTCCTGCTGAGGAGCTAGCTGTCTGACTGTATGAAACCGTACGAAACCTCATGCTATCAGGTCGACCTTTCTTTCCGGTAAAGGAAAAAAATATATGAAAGCTAGCTGACCAGCTAAGGTTGTAGTGTTAGCTCTTAAGCTGTTGTAAAGCTGGAAGGAGCGCTCCCTTCAAAATTTATTATTCGACAATTTACACATTTCTACCTTCCTTGCACTTTTCCATGCTTTGTAATTTATCTTTTCCTTTTCCCCTTCTCTATCTGATGTCATCACCACAATCAATCCAGTTTTTAAGATTCTGTTTTGCGCTTATTGCATTTATGGGATTTCCACAAGAATTTCCATCCCCGCTTTCTGTTCAAGTGCTATTTCCTGTCTCAGTGTATCTTTTCTGTCCTATTTTTACCAAGCCTCCGCATAAAATGAACAATCTATGCATATTTTATCTCCTTGCCGCTCAAACCTTTTCAAATGAGATGTACATCTTTCAATTTCCACTTGTCCCGGATGCTATTTTCCTCTTTTATTGTTATTGAGTTAAAAGTTATGGCAAGTGTTTGGAATAGAAGAGGGGTAGCATCACAGGGAAAAGAAGTTTCCAAGCCTCTTTACGACACAAGCGGAACATTTGTAAAAAGTGAGAGAAAAATCTACTAGTATCGTGAAGTGGCATACGGCATATACCTAATAATGTTCAACATGCCCCAAGTAAGAACAGCCTCGTCAGTTTCATTTCTCACACTTTTTGTCAATGCATGTTTCCCTATTAATCTAAAGAGCATCTACCATAATATTTTACAACGTTCACCGTAAATTCTCTGAAATTCATATAAAGTCTCATATTCAAAAACCGCTATCCCATCATCATTATCATCGTCATTAAAGTGCCACCTCATAATTCATAAAGCGAGCTGTTATATTTCATACCCCTTTAACTGCTAAAATATTTAAAAGGAAGATTTGAGGAGGTGGGATGAAGAAGGAACAAGCTCCTTTTATATTTCATGTAACACAAGTCCTAAGTAGGTTGGCTACAATAATAACATGTTAGATGCATGTACTCGCATCATCGCCTTTGATTTTATTTAATCCGCCAAGGAGCACTTTTGAACATTTTACTTGACGGGTCCATCCATATTTTTTGACGTTTTATTACACACAGTTACATGACTTCTCCATCTTTTCCGAGAAGAAAACTTTTTTTCTCCCTTGATGTGTTTTAGGTTTTTCACTTGGATCAGATGGATTGAGTTTTTAGTTTGTGGATGTGAAGGTACGCGAGTGAAACTGATGGAACGTTCCACTTCCCTTCTGCTTCAGTCTCCTTCGTCCATGAAACAGCTTACTCGCGAGAAGAAGGCGACCGTCGACATCCGACATCCATAAAAATGTAGATGTGATGTACGAACGAATGAGCAAAAGAATGATATACTTTCATGTGAATCCTGTGTAGACGCTTTTAACGTCATATCAGGTGCTACAACAACTAACTTATTCACATGAACAAAATATTGCATATCTTGTGAGAATGCACCATGCTTCATTCAACTGTTCATTTTTTACCTTCTTGCAATTTTACTTCGATCATCATTCCTCTCCATTCTACTACTTATTCCATATGTTGTAATGAATGCATGCATGTCAACAATAATTGGATTGGCAATGCCGTCATGACGGTTGTGGCAGTGTAATCCTGCAGGGAACGAATGACTGACTGACTGGATGAATTAATTAAAACAAGATGACTGCACGATTATAGGTGTTGTTTCTTGCTGCTCCATTTTTCGGAGCAACTTTCAGCATTCCCGATGGTAATGGCATGCCATCGATGCTGCAAATTTGTACCCACCGGTGGATATCATATTATTGGTTTCTCATTCCATCACCAATAATAACATTCCCACTCTCATATCATTATAATAACAATAGTAATAGTAGTAATGCCGTGGAAATGATAATGATTTTCGTGTTGGTTCATTCAACCCATCAGAGAACGTCTACTGTGGCATGTGAAGGTGGCATGACTTCTACCACGACGAGAGAGAGAAAAAAATGAGGAAGAAAAAAGAACACCCAAATTCTGCGCTCTGGCTTATGAGGTATTTGTCGAAGAAAATGAAAGGAAAGAAGGAGTCGACACAGAGAGAGAGAGTAAGGAAACAGCTAAAATATGTGTACTCAAACATTCTAATATTATTCCTTCGTTCTATTAAATTTTTTATTAATACGATTATTTCGTTTCTTGAAGAAAAGGTAGAGCGAGAGAGAGAGAGAGGAAAAAAGGTAGAGAGGTAGTGGAAATCAATTTATTCTGTTCCTTTAGATGAAAAAATGGTGGAGCTAACTTACATACTATGAATAGAAATAAACAATATTTCTGCCAAGCTCAGCAAAGAGCCGACCCTCATATTATCATAAATAGGCTAATACGATGGTAGTATGCTGGAGTTCTTGTAGCGCTTTCCCCGCATCTGCTTATGTAGCAGTTTGCGAACACTGATGCTTTGATATACGTAATGTGTTTTATGTAAGTAGGTCGAATCTGTTACAAAAGTAAAAGCAAACACACACACACACACTCAGCAGACTAGGCTGAGATTTCTTTTTGCGATGAAAGTTACTCCTGCCGTTATGCCGTTTACAAGGTGCATGTTTACTCTTTTGCATGTGAAATACATAATATGTAGTTGGTAGTCATAAAAATTGTAAGAAAGAAAAAAAGGTTAGAGTGAAAGCAGCAGCATGCGGCATGACTCACAGCATGCATACGACGAGCAAGCGGCTTTTTTTTGTGCCACTCTCATCCATTTATTTATTTATAATACATTTAATTGAGTATATTAACTGAAGAGAGAAAGAGAGAGAGCGTATATGGCAACCTTGACTTGGTCTGCTTTTTAAGAAAGAATCAAGCAGTAGCGTATGAAAGAGAAGTAAATTAACTTTATTTTGGATTCGCGTCCGTAAAAGTTTTATGTAAAGTAGTTACATGAAAAAGAGATGAAAATGGAGGATGGCAGAAACCACTTAAGCCTGAGTAAATTGAGTTTTTGTAGACACAATAAGATACCAAGAATGGATCAAAGAAGATAACTCTTTCTTGGAATAATAATTAACGTAACTGTCATCTGCCAGTCTGTTAAACATATTCTTCATTATTGCATATAATGCAATGGTTTGATTAAAATGATCGATGAAAATAAAATCATACTGCGCATTTCAGGACAAAGAGGGATATGCTTTGTGGAGACAAATGTTGTACGTAAGTTGTTCAAAATATGAGTAATAAAACCAAGGGAAAACAAACGAGCACAGATGGGAAAAGTTGGGTAAAATGTTGTTGCTGTTAGTTTTTGGGTCGACGGTCTGCTAAAAACTGGGCGGATAAAGTATCATGGCTGTAGTTTAGTGGTGTACTGTTGTACATGTACACATAGTCACGTAATGTGAATTGCATGAATTAAAAAAGTGGGAGAGCGCAAAAAGAAGAAATTTTGGTGTTTTATTCATCATAATCTTCTTGGTAATAACCATGCTCACCACTGCGACGCAAAACTAACCATGTTTTGCAATTGAAATTTGTTATTGTATGAGCAAACTTGGAATTAAGGAAGGAAAACAGGAAAAGTGATTGGAAGCGGAGGGAATTTTTTAGAGGATGTAATGATGAATACGAGGAAACTCGGCTCGGTATCATAACATGCTCCACACATGCAGACGATGCAAGTAAGATTGTTGACGGCAATGATTCTCGGAGCTAGCTGCGAGGCTTGTTAAAATCCTGCAGTCAAGATGGGAGGCTTTTTCGTCTTCCTCACACAGACAGTGCATTGGAGTTAGAAGGGACGAGATTAGGAAATAAGTGGCAGAAAAAGACGAAGCTGGAGCTTAATGAGCCTTTTAAAACACTTCTTTACTTTCTCTTTCCCTTCTCACCATCCGAGTTTCTCTCGCGTTTTCAGTAATCTCCTTGAGAACTAGACAGTGAGTGAGTAAACGAACGAAATAAAAAAACCACTGCCGCCAGCTTTCATTTATAATATTCCCAACTTCCCCGTAATCTTTCCCTTTTAAAAGATTTAAATTGTGCTTTGGGAGGAAGGAGATGAGTTTTACTATCACACGTTTTGGGAAAGATGAGGCTGAAGACAGGAAGGAGGAAAACAACTGGAACGTCGATGATGAAGAGAGATGTTGCATGTTTATGGAATGATGGCGGTGGTGAGTAGGAGTGGCAATGATGGGGCAATAACATAATTGCGACATGATATTGCTGCGTATATAGTATAGCACTCGTGCATACCAAACTGTGAGTAAAAAGCTCAACCTTTTATCATGATTACTGTAGACCCAATAAACATTTTAGTATCGAAATGCTATCTTATTGATACTCGAATTTTCCCGTCGAAAGAGCATATATTTGGAACAGATTTTGGTATCAATATGACAGCAATCTTGTGATGTCGATATTGTATGTAGAAACCGATATCACATACGCAGTATGGATGATGCATCGTTTTGTCATCGAACTTTATACTAAAAGATGATATTGATTCGATATGGGTTATATACTAAAAAACCGTATATATTTCCCGTCGATTTTAAGCTCTAACATACGACTTAAATGATGCTGATGCGATATCGAATATGCAACAAAATTTTAACATCTTCTGCACATTTAGCTTTCATTCATCATCTCATAATTTAATTATTCGTTAGTTATAATTATTCGGTAAATACTACAAGCCGTTAATATGCTAGTAATATTACATTAAATAAGAATTTATTATGACATAGATGAACTACATAATGGAATGACAAAAGATACGTCCTTATTTGGTAATATTAAATTCTTCTTAACTAAATGACTCAAAGGTATTGTAACACATTCAGTACACAAATTTGACACAAAATAAATCCCCAACTGACTACTAGGAACATGATACCAAGGAACTTCAGTAGTTGTATTAAAATATTTGACCATACATGAACTGTAATTATCCGAAACTGATGTAAGAATGCAAATTTTAGAATCCTTTGTCAAATAGCAGTTGTCCCTATTTTCTCGTTTTACTACAATTTTTGATCTTACTATCTCTTGTGAACCAAATGGATTTTCTTCTCGTTCTTTAATTCTATTCACAACTTCAATTAAATGGTGTTTCTGGGCGTGCATAAAAGATTTTAAAGTTTTCATATAATTTTCGAAAGGAAACGCACTAAAATTATCAAGTTTTCCTAAATTCATGCAATCAAAATGCAAATGAGAAAGCATATGAACGTTATACACACAACATTCTTTGGAATATACACTGCTAAAATCTCTAACAAATTCTGACAATAATTGACCCGAATATTGAACCCAGTCCGAATTACATGCTGCATCCGAAGCCAATAAATAAATTGCAACATGAAATTTCAAAAAGTGATCATACTTTTCACGATTTAATATGCCCTCTAAAACTACTGGACCAACGTATATCAAAAATAAACGAAACTCAGTGGCCTTCCAATGTTTTAACACATCAAGTCCCCGAGTTTTACGATTGAATTCCAAGGGAATGTGCTCTTTTAAATTACCAAGGCGCTTTGATATTTTTTTAACCTTTTTTGGAGCAAGTTTGTGGAAGTGGACCTTCGCACCACATCACTAACAATCGTTTCATAATACCTAAGCAACATAGATGCATATAATCGATGGGAATTTGGGTAATCAATCCTAAATCAAGGGTTATTAATGGGCTAATTCCATCATGATGACGTGGAAACTGCATTGCAGCAAATGATTCATCTGAATACATTTCTGCTTCGACAATCCCGGAGTATGTTACTCGCTTTCTCCATTTACCCTTACGATTACATCGCTCACAACCATAATAAGCGTTGTGGTTTTTACTACGTTTAATAAAACTCCGAGCTGGAGCGTCAGCAATAATGCAGCGTATACGAATTTGGTAAATCACGCCATTAAAACTAATTCCATTTTGTTCGAGGAAGTGCATTTCTGTTATAAAAGGGCCTAGATACTCATCTACACTATCAGGTTTTTTTCTGCCAAAATATAAACTAATAACAAAAATATGTTCTTTTGCACCATCAACATATCCAAGAACAGGCCAAAATTGAGCATTTGAGCTTTTGCTAATTGGAAGTCCATCAATCCCCACAGTAAGTGTCAATAAATTTTCTAATGACACCCATTTATGAAGTTTTCCTACATTCGTTAAGGCTAACCCAGTTTCTAAAACTTTTATAATATTCTTCTCAATACCAAAATGAAAAAGCGATCCACCACCTATCTCTGAAGCAACTAACCTGCTGGGAGTTTGCAGTAAGGTGCGTGGATCTTTGGGAAATGAGTCGTGTGGAAGCCATTTGCGGAGCAATCTCAATAAACTACCTAAAGCATTTTGGCGTACGCCATATTCTAACGCCCAGTTTCTCAGCAAGTCAGTTTTAGGAATTTCATTGGTCAAATTTTCATACTCATCTAATTGATCATCTATTGCATTAGTAGCAGTGTCGACATGTTCTACATTTAGTGTACAATTACTTAAACTAGTGTTATCAGTCAAATTACACTGAGCTGGAATAATACGTCTTCTCCTAATCTGAATCAGAGCTGCTTCCACAGCCGTCCGGATTCTGCGACTTCTTGTCGATCTTGGGGTTAGCTTTACGCTTGGAGTCATCATGCACGTAACCTTGATTTCGGAACCAGCGAGCTATATCAGCATTCAGTGATTGGTCACCAGGCTGCTCCTTAAACCTTTTTGACAGATGAATTGAATCTGCAAGAGTTAAGAATAATTATTTTCTAAACGCCGCTGAACAGCTTTGCTTTTACGTAGTACAAACAATTTTTATGCGCGTTAAATGTTATATGCATGTACCTTTGATAGCTTTAGCAACAACACTATCTTTAATTGCCACCTTCCCAGTAACAGATGTTGATCGAAAATGTGTCGTTCCTTCTTTGGAGAAGACGACCTTCAAGCAATTGTACACGTTTTGGGAGCTAGTGGTTCCACCAATTCTTGACATCATTCCAACCTAACGTCGTAAAAAATAGTATGAATATTAAAAATAATCCTGTTTGATCTAAATTATAAATGTGTATATTAGAGAAATGTAAAAATAGTTTTCACCATGTCATTGTAAGATGAATCTTTGGTCAATTCTTCCTCCAGCCTTTGGAAATCTTCCACGTTTTTCACAGGGATAAGCTGAAAAACTGGAGGATGTGAAATCTTGTTGACAGTGGACTGTGACGACAGAACTGCTGAGAGTAATTCTCGAACCTGTCCTAGCTCTTCTTTCAGGCTTTCCAGTTTTCCCAGTGACACCTTTTGATATTCTGTGAAAAAACATGGTAAATGTGCATGGTACAACATTTTTAATCGATGAGTTAAACAGTTTCATTTTTCAGATATTGTCGAACCTCTAAATTCAGTTTGCAGAGCCAAGAAATCCTCTTTTGTTGCTAGAACCGTGCTTGCAGGAATTTCTATAGCACAAAATAGATATTATTTATAATTATGATGTACTTTGCAAAGTCGGATACTCATAGCTAAACCAAATTACCAAATCCTAAGGTCCCTCCTTCATCCGAAATGGAAACAGTTGGGTCATATGAAACAAATCCTACAAAAATCATAACTCTTAATTTACGTTTCGAAATCATCAATACTAACAGAACAAAAATATTTAGTTAATGACTTGAATAATAGTTGTATATTCATGATGTTTTACCAGCTTGATTTACAGTAGATCTTGTGTCAGTTATATCAGTGACACTGGTTAGAGTCGGAGCTCGAGAGACGTGCTGTTCAGGAATGACACTCGTGCTGGAAGATGTTGAAGATGGGGTGGTAATTTCAGTGATTCCGGCTCTGCTTGAAGATGCTTGCTGGTAAAATCCCGCTTGGCTGGATGTTGAAGGTGTATTTTCGACCCCAATGTGTATCATTCCTTCTGGCGGAGTGAGTGTAGCAGCTGGCTTGGTACTACCTCTCTTCCTCTTCCTGGCGTTAAGCTTTTCTCCTTCACTCGTATCTGCGTCAGAATGAATCAGGTAGCTGTTTACTTTCTGGGATGCTCTCTCAAACGTATCTGTCAAACAACAATTATACGAAGAGCATAATTAGAACAAAAAATATAGTTTAGTTTTAATTTGAAACGGATTATGGCTAGATTAAACTAGTAGCGAAATGATTCTTACCGTAGGATTTCACCAAATCAATGTCAAATAATATCCAGTCTTGTCCAACCGCCGACTCAGGATCTTGCACAATGACTCCCATATTTTTTGGACATTTTTTTGGCCAGTAACACTTCAAACCATTTTCTACTACCCATTTTGAAGGCAATGCTTCTACAGAATTATCTTTTTTAAATGAAACAACAGAGAACTTTTTCATGGTTGACTTCCAAACAATTGAGCTCTTGAGGCAATAGGAACAAACAGAAAGCAAAATTACGATGAAGCATGAACTGACAAATGAGTGCACAATGAGTGCAATTTCGCTTGAGCATGTCTGAACGAGTCTGTTTTAAATTATTAACGGGCTTCGCATTCAACCTGATACTTATTCGATGTCGCATCAGTATCCAAAAAATATACAATTTTTTACAAATGGGCATTCGTCGTCGATTATGTACATACATATTCGACGGGAAATAAGTATAGAAATACGTGCATCGAATCGATGCAAATTATTCATTTCCAAATCATTGCTAGTGAACATATCGAAAATCGGTGTATCTTATGTATACAATTTCTGTATCATAAAAATAGCTAGCAATGAAACAATGAGATTCGGCATCAAGTAGGTGTCATTTCGATAGTATTTTTGACACTCAAGGACTTAGTCAAAAAACTTCAAACTCTTCGATACCAAATGTTTATTGGGGACACTTTCAATTTAATTATTGAAATGGACCCAGGATTTGAAACTAGGAAATGACTATGAGGGAAAGTTTACTGGTTATTGTGCCACGTGTTGGAGAAACAACACTTGAGAATTTACAGGAATTATAGTTGTTATTCTTAGAGAACCGCTCTTGCAAAACTTACTTGAATCTCTTGACGAGTCTTGATAATGAAGTTGAGTCTGGAAGAGATTTCCTTGTTGTCTCTCAAGCCTTGTCTTTTGGCAATGGCAAGAGTGGCCTCAAGATCATCCAGGTCCCACTCCAAACTTCGAAGTCCATTTCGAAGTTGGGAGGCCACCCACTCGGAAACTTCGTTCGACCCTTGGCAGTTCTCAGACCAGTGTTGGAAAAGCTCCCTCGTCCGCCCCAGTGCCTTGCACACTTCACTAAAGTTAAGAACAACAAAGAAATAGAAAAATAGAGGAATTAATGGATTTTTTATTCTTTTACGATGTCTACATGTTTACTTTTGTTACTGTACTGCATCATCAAAATTATCCATCCCATTATTTCTTCCGTGATTGAAAATCTATCTTGAACAGACACGTGTAAGCCATTTCATGCCTAGCTATTTTCTTAAAGTATCCTCATTTATTTGCTGCCAACTGAAACAATAGTAGGAGGTTCCTTCATCATTTGAGAAAAATCGTTCATAAGTAACGCATAACATTTATCCATTTACTATAAAGCCCTGTTACTACCCATGAGTAAAAAAATAATGGAATCTTAATGGAAGTGCAGCAACAACTTTTGTGAGCATTTCCGATTTCCTAACCCGCCTCTTCAGAAGCTGAGTCTCCAAATTCAATAAAAAATAGCAATAATAAGCATAAGCCATTCTAGTATTTATCCGTTGAGCTATATCGTATTAAACACATTGAATTACAACCAGGACCATCTGCAACGTTGGCTCAAGCAAAACACATTTTTTATCGGTGACATCTAAAAAATTGCTTTATTTTCTTCTCATATCAACGTTTGGTAAAAGCGTGCTGTTGTTGTAGGTGGGAGAATTTCTCAGCCGTACTTTGTGTGTGCTCTTGCTCCACCATCACCGTTCATACTTTCCTTTTTATTTCCCCATGTAATTCATTCTTCTCTCTTTTGGCCATTCAAGAGAAGTGCCATCCTACGAAACCAGAGAAGCGCCATTACAAAAACATCTAAAATGACATGGCAACAGGACATGACAAATGTGCGGAAATGTATGCTGCATCCGCATTCTCTGTGTGGCGATTGTTCAACAAACCAGGTAAAAACGTTTCTCTCTCTCTCGCTCTGACCTCAATCAGTAGCCACCTTTTACCCACAACATGTCGCATTCCCATCATTTTTTGTTTACTTGTGAAGTAAACCTTTAATGGGGTACTTTTGTTTTTCAACGCACTCGTTGTTTTTCTGATGATCTATTTATGGGTTTCGGCTACTGCCGCAGTCAAGTCACATCACAGGACTCTTAATCATCGTCAGCCGACCAGCAGGCAAGTATCGGATGTGACTACCACACAGAGCACATCTCTACAATACAAAATGTTTGTCAACGTCATCATCATGATCACGATCCAGATATTATGATGATGATTATCGTCACTGATACCATGAATATATATGTGCTATTCCGTCTTACGAACACAGAAAATGATGATCATCACCACTGACGCTAAATCGATTCCACATATAAGTTCTCTGTGTTCCCTTTTCCATCGCCATTATCGTCAGCATGATTTTCAGTGACGTTCGTCGAAGGCAAAAAAGTGTAGTAAATTGTTGGATGAGAACATGCTTCAGCTTTTTACTGCTTTTTATCCATTCCTTCAACTTGCACACGAGCACCACCACCACCAACATTAAAGCCATCGATCAAAGAGTCACTCTCATCTTACGATCAGAGAAAGTCAGAAGAAAAGAATACGAAACAAGAAAGTAGAAAATATAAATGCGATGTTTGGTTTTGTAACTAACTTACAGCAATGGCAGACATATGCTGAGGACTGGACGCATATGTGTTTGGACAAAAAAATATTTACTACTAGAAAGACAGGCATATAAAGTAGGACAATTCCAAGGCGAGTAACAGACTATCGCTTTGACTGTAGAGAAAATTACAAACTGCTGATTTCATTCCTTTTATGGAATTACTTGTCCGTAAATAAATAGTTTTTTGGAATAAAGTATTCGTAGAAAAAGTTTTCAAAGAATTAATAATGTTTTTTTCTCTCTTAAAGATTGAACTATTGCAAGCCTAGAAACTAGAAATAAAGGCATTCAGTTTCACAGTTAAATTGGAAGAGAAATCAAATTTGCAAGAGCTCAGATACAAACGTCAGAGTTTAGAAGAACTCTGTTCCCAAAGAAGCGTTCCACTCGTCCAATCCAATATGTTTTGTATTACAACCAATGACGGTCATTCGTTCAACATCAGGACAGGAACAGGAATTGTAGACGACAGAAGAGCTAACCCACCAGAGTTGCCTGCCACAAGCCATCTATAAAATGCTTTCTCCTTCTATTAACTCAATATACAAGGAAACTAAGATCAAAATCCCTGGAAAGTAGTTACTTGTATAAAGTACATTTGCCAAATAATGTTCCAATCTTAATCATTTCGTTATTTTGTACTTGATCGTGCCACTATAGAGGGTCCGTAGTCGCTTGAATACTGAACCATAGGATGATGATGATGATGACGGTGGTGGGATGCCGTCCAGCATACAAAATTGCCTTTTCCCCTTTTCCAATATAATAATAATATAAATAAATGGCTCTCACTCTCCGGTTCCTTTCCAAGAGGACAAAAATAATGTGTGTTTTTGTCAGTTAGCAGTAGCAAAGAGCAAAGCAGTCCCTCCATTAGTACTGTACTCCGACGACCACCACACTACTCCATCCCTCCAACCAATCCAAGTTTCGAGCATCAAGCTTAGTCATC
>JAQIXX010002179.1:0-26399 GCA_034700605.1 Willowsia nigromaculata
ACGATTTTCCCCTACTTGAATTTTCCAGTAGGGGACTTGTCCCCCACATCCCCTACGGTTCCGCAGCCCCTGGTTATCACTCATCACGTCATGTCAAAAATCGAGCACTTCAATTTCCTTTCGCTTCTTCTTGGAGTGCAAATAAGCGATGATGCATCACTAGTACTACTACTCCTTGTTTTGCATTGCAGGATATCCAACAGAAACCTTTACTTTATTCGAATTGAGACACTAATTCAAAGCGTGATTCACGAAGAAACAAAAGTTCGACCTTGTACATAAATTTTGCACACTATCACCATCAAACTAAATTATTGACAATTAATTGTTGACAGCTACACTTGCCAAAATCATCATCGCATCGAGTAAATCACCTCTTTTCAAGAACATTTCAGCTCATCTGATAAGTAGGCGACCAGGAATTCCATCTTAATTCCATCATGCATTTTCTTCTGTTTGGTAGTTTGGTTTAGTATCATTAATTTTTGTTCACTTTAGTTTCTTCTAACGAACAATGGCGGTGGCAGCACAACGACAGCATAATATGATGCATACAACGCGTCATGTCATGCGTCCTTGCACTGCCAACACTACTGACCGTCAACACAGCCAAAGAACCAATGAAAAGTTTTCTTGAGAGGTTTTAGTAATCTTAAGTACTCAAATAAAATCACCTGACATGGCAAACTGCAGACTGCATTACTACTGCATCTTTAAACTTGAGAACATTAGTCATCACATGAATTTTTCATTCATTACGACAACTTTGCATGCAAACTTTTACCGCTTATCTTATTTCTACCAACAAGAGTCAGATACACAAAGACGAAATGAATTGACCAAAAAGCCTTATTATAATTATTAAATCGCGAGAAAACACAGAGACTTCATATGCATATTTTAGATGTAAAGAAACTGCTTTAAAAATGTTTTTAAATACACCAATTCCGCATAAAAGCATGAGCAGTTAAGTCAGTGAATTATTAATTGTGTAAAGAATGCGTTTTCTTATCAGCATTTAAAGTGCCATTGGGAGAGAATAATATAAAGATTTTAATATCTACCACCATTCAATTAGCATAACGTTTCAAAGATAGATATAGTATAAACGCGTTAGCTCGCCCATAATTAAATTGCCATTCTTCTTTCATATCAATTTATCAGCTGCATATACAGTATATGTACAGAGAAGAAAAAAGCTTCTTCAAAAGAAAGTTATAGTCTTAAAGAACATAAAATTGAAAGATTATTTCTGGGAGGATAATAAAAAAATTGTTCAACGGAAATATTCATGAAGTCTGAAGCTGTCAAGTGCGTTAAATGAAATGGCTGAAAAGATAACGTTCCCGTAATACATAATGAATTGCGTGCAAAAGTGCATTTAATTAATTCGTGTCACGACACGGTGAATTTAATTAATGATTATTATTATGTAATTTATCAGTGCACCTTTAGTTCCATTAATTTTCACAGACCGAAAGTAATCAAGCCATTCTTCATTTATTTGATAAATAAATTTATTCTGTAAACTTTACATTTGCAACTACGTATATTTCATTTTAAAGTACATTTTGCCTGTGAAATTTGATAAGCATCCGCGCTTAACGTGCGCATTGAAATTGAAAATTGCCCGTGTGGCACCTCACATTAATTTTTTTTAAATTACACACATGCACTTAAACTTACAATAGTATACCACACAGAGCGAAGAACAGCTAAATTGCTTGCTACCGCTTTTTTATTTGCTATTGTGTTTGCTAAATTATCATTATTTTTATGAACTATACCATTACGAAATTGACGATTTAAAAAAAAATTATGGATCTTTTTGGCAAACAGCATTTTGCTAACGATGATAAGAAACGAAAATGCAAAAGTTGCAAGTTTATAATATCAAGATGAAGAAAAACAAAGCTGAGATAATTTTTGATCTAATACTTTACATTTTCAAGTGCATCAAAGTCAATATTATCAAATTGTAGTTAACAACAGCTTTACCCTTTTATATAAGTACCAAACTGTTAGGTAATTATAGCGCCTGACAAAATTCATACTGAATAACTTATTGTACAAAGTTCCAAAATATGACTTCTCTGATTGTAGTACACAAGGCTTCATATCAATATGGTAAATCAAGCAATATATTAAAACTGGGGTGCAGCCAGTGACGATTTAAACTGTGGAAAATAAAATGCATAATAAAAATAGGAAGAACGGCACTTTTATTACCGCCTGCATTATGTAATGAGCCCCTTTAGCCTACATATTTTTGCAAATAGGAACACATGCAAAAAATCAAGAATGCCGGTATATGCAACGTGATAGTAGAATGTTGGTCTATTAAATGCTTCAGATAGAACTAGAACTACTGCGTGATAAAGTATGGGTTAAAATAATAATACAATTAATTAAACCAGATTTATTTGCTTTTCTAATTGGCGCAACAAAAGTTTAGTACAGTGGTGCATAGTAGTACCCCCTTTAATGCAAACAAACCATGATAAACTGCAGCAATAATATCTGGCAAAAGCGCAACTGCAATTAAAACTCAAATTCTATCATTGTATAGGTACTTCCAAAGCTCGGCATTATTTCTGAACACATGAAGTTAGACATTTTATGATTCATAACGAGCTAATATATAAAAATATTTTGGCTTCTATTCGAATTGCCTAATTATAGTTGAAATTAGTTAGATTGTAGCTTCATGCAATATGTGGTGTTGGTATATACAACCTCCAAAACCAAATGCATTAATTAAACTGAGCAACACAATAATATGGCACACCTTTTACTCAACCCCAGATCAACTTGATCCAAAAGTTGGGAAGGTACAAGGAAATGAATTGATTGAGAACAGCTCATTAAAAATTATAAGCTGTGAAACAGGATCTTGTCAACACTCTGCATTAATTATTGCCATTTCTCAATAATTCCTAATTTATTGATTGGATAGACTCACGACTTGCCAGTAATTTAGTTTGTTTCGAATATTATTAATTTCTGTCAATTTTAATAATGCAATTTTTCATTTCAATTTAAAACAGCACTGCTGCCTTTTTTTCCGTCACGCATGCTTTTTACGGTTGTTGCATAATAATTCGTTATTTTGGACTGGCCACGACAGTGTCATAATCATAAATAAAGTTGTTTTACTTCATGACAAATAAATAATGGAACAGAAATTACTATACAGTGTAATCTTCAATGTGTCAAACATATATTGAATTGTTTTAATAAAGCAATTTTGTTTTGATGGAGTGACAAACGGACAATGCAAAACCCAAAACAAAGTTTTATAGCATGAAATACAATAATCACAATATTTCTCTCTGATTGTTTGTCCATCCAATTGCAATACAAATTTTAGCCAGTCACATGACATCTTCAAAATACCATCATCATTGTTGTGTGTGTGGCATCCTCATAGTTCTCACTATATTATCTTGAACAAAGACTTTTAGCATAGGAATGCGTCATGCGTTCTTCATCAAATTCAGCACTTTTTTAGTAATCCTTCTTCGATTACAAGTAGGTTAGCAATGCTCTAGCCTTTAATATATTTTGTACAAGAGGAGAGGTAAGGCGACATCACTGTACTGAAGTTTTCCCTCACTCAGGCTCGATGCAGGTGCATGTTTCAGGCGTGACAAATGGGCGTTTACAAGAATCATTATTATGCTCAAAAAAGAGAATTCCCCTAAAACTTACACATTTATTTTCATGTTTTGTGTCTCTGTCTACTGCAGTGATCATCGTCATATCATCATGGGATTATAAGTTACCTCTCTAAAGTACAGCCTGCGCACTATAACTCGTGCATAAGTAACCATAAAATTTCTTGCATCTCCATCTTTGGCCTATTTTAACATGTCTTGCATTCTTTAGTCGTTTTTTTCTATTCATTCGATAACATATTACCTTAAACCAATGCAGGGTCGTACACATATATGTACATTTTCACAAAAACTTTGAAGTTTTATGCATGTCACCTGATTTTTTTCCTCAAGAAAAAAGAAACATTTTTACACAACACACTCATAAATATTAAGGCCTGTCATCACCAAATAAGAATGTGGGTATAAATATTTTGATTCCATTTTGCAGCCCATTTCAATAAAACATAAAAATCACCAGTGCTGATTGTATAAATCTGATATCGACCGTTTTGTGTAATATGTAATAAGAGCTGCATGCGTAATAACTCCAAATTTAGAAGGGCTTCATGCCATAATAATACAGCTTTAAGGAAGAGTGAATCCTCAAGAGTTGGACCACACAAAGACAGTAAATGACAATTCATTAAAAATATGTATGGGAATATATGTTACCAGCATCATTACAAAAAAGTAAAAAAAAACATCAACAAAAAATAATCAGAGATTCAGAGATCCAAAGCTTGAGATATCTCAGCTTTGACATGCATTGTTTTTGTTTGTATTTAATGAAGAAAGAAGAAGTATGTCACTGGGCTATCTTTACTACGAGCTTAATAGCTTATCGTCGGCACGAACCTACCAGTTCAGACTGTGACCGTGTAATCAAAAATAATATAAATTGTTACGAAAAAAGCGAAAGAAAGGGAGGTTCCACCAACGTTCCAATGACATATGATCGTATTGTATCGTAGATTTAGACTTAAAGCTTATATAGTAGCATAAAACAATCTGTATTTTTGCCGTCTGTAAAAGTACATAAAAGCGTGTACACATATAATTGATAATGTTATGAGGACAACACAAGAAACAACAAATAAAAAATTAAGCACCAATCTAGGGAATTTCTTTATGCACATTTTTATCGGCAAAATAGGTTTAGAAGGTAAATCTCAAGTTCTCTCAGTCAGAGATAATAAAATTAGCAAAATAAAATATTCGGTTGTCTGTGTTTCTGATGAATTGAAAATGCGAAAAGTGCAACCAACCGGTATTAACCAAGCAGTATAGCTTTATATAAAAAAATACTAAATATTCATCATGCCTTGGTTGAGCGATTGTGTAGGCGTAGTAGTAGCAGCAAGAGTATAGGATCACGTTCAGTTTTTATTTTATTACTTATGCATGCAGAAAATGAAAAAGTGAAATGAATGGGCCTGGTGACCTGGTAAAAAATTGAACCCATGTAGCCCCTGCATTCTTTCATCTCTCTCTCTTACGCACGCATATCCATTTCTACACAGTTTTTCTGCATTCAGAGAAAAATGCCTCCCGTACGCATAATAAATTGCTTTATGAATGACTCTGAGAATATGATAATAACCAGAAGAAAAATATTACTTGCAGTTTTATTTGTTAAAGTTTTATTATTACACCTGAATCATTCCTAGACATGTAGTCCGTACGTACCATGCTTCATTTCATGTTTTTTATATATTTCACATTTTAAGCCCTACCGACAATTTGCGAGAAACAATTTGCATTTTTAGAGTTTGGTACACAACATTACAAGCAAAACTGTTGTTTCGCGTGAGATAATTAAACAGTCAAACATAAAAGCTTTTAAATCAGCAGTAATACAATAGAATTGTAAAAAATAGCTTGGAGCTCAAAAATGGTAGTGTAATAGCCTTTCTGTCATGTAGAATGTAAATGTGTGCAGACCAGTGATCAACAATGGATAAAAGTGAGAGATTCCTCGTGTGTGTCATGCAGAGATTTGTATCTTAAAGGCAAATCACAGTTGACGGAGACATTTGTCTTTTCTTTTTTCTACTAATGCGTTTATCTAACCATCTATCTAGGAATTCATTTTCTATTTACAAATACATATCTCCTTTAGCCGATCCATCCATAAATTTTGAAACACCAACTGAACACAGACAACTCTTATGTGTGTTATTTCAAACAGCTTTCCCTTAAATGTTCACCACATATCCTTAATGCTACTTGGCTTCAATTTCTTATACCGCTTCCAACAATTAAAGTGTACAGTGCAGGGATTTTCTAATAAATATACGATGGTCTATTGCAATTCATCATTTTCCTTTCTGCTGGTTGACATTTTGATAAACTTGTTAGAATCGGCCCATCCTCGAATTACAGCCTGACAAGATGACACGACACGTTTTCCGATGTGTTATTAGAAAGCTCATTAATAAGTGATAAAGTCATGCAGTAATAGGATATCATGGATTGAATGAACGAACGTTGTGAGCGAGCACAGCTTAACCCTTTTGCAAATTGTAGATACATGAGTTGATAAGAGCCCTTATCTTAATCAAAAAACATAATAAAGCATCCGTCACAGAATCATATTCTGAATAGTATACCTGATAGGCTGAATCGAGTAGATTATTCCTTGGTGTTGTTGAACACTGCAGATCCCTGGCGACACCTCCTCCGCCAAGGCCGCTGGTGAAGAGCTTTTTGCTACTTCCCCTGAAATCCATCCTGCTGACCTGACCTCAACCGACAGTGGCACGCTGGCAGTAAAAATGACTCTCCTCGTGGTAATCTTTATCTCGTTCTCCGCTGCTCCTCAAACTGATGTTAATTCAATTCACTTTCACAAAAAGACTCTCGCGCTTTTCCAATTTACATAATCTCCTCGTCATGTTTACTTGTCACTCTTGTGTCTTTTTGGCTAGAGATCATTTCGCCATGTTTGCAAAGACAAGAAAAAAGGTCAACGAGTGCCTTTAAAAGGAGATGATGAACAAAGATAAAAACACACGCACCACCCCTCTCTCAGTTTTACGATACATACGCACGCACTTCTCCTCTTCTAAACATTAGCGTTTTGTTTAGGGTATAAACGTTTAAATTAAATTGATTGATCCATTTAAATTGATTAAATGATTGAACGATGCCAATAGGGTGACACTGGTTTTGTGAGTACATTCACAGTAGCGCATAGCTTCTGCATGTATCTACATCCTTATTGATCTGCTCAGAATCAATTAAGTTGATCCTCCCACATACAAATAAATTAATTGAGGTGGTGGTTCAGTCTTTGGAGTTTTTTTCTCGAAAAATCCAACTATCGGTATAAAACGACGAAATACAAAAGGAGTGTTCACTTGTGTGGTTTCAACATAAGCCACAAACAAAAGTCACAAGGATTTTTCTGCAATCATTTAAAACAAAAGAACAAACAAAATTATAAGTATTTACGGTCGTATAATGTAATGTATGAAAACATTTTACCATGAGAGTTTCAGTCAAATGACATGCCTACACAGCTCAACGAAATATGTACAATGTAAGGAATAAGGAATGTGATATGTGATTTTCCAGTCACAATTTTTGGCGAGAAATACGAAGGATACCAAAAGTCAAATGATGATGATGATGATGATGTAATGAAACAATAACTATCAATAACTTTATTGTGCACAGTTCATGGAAAAACCTAATGTCTTGAAGTCACAATGTGCACCAGTGAACTGACAACGTATCTGATGTACCTAAAACATAACAAATTATACGACATGCTTCACTAAAACGAGTGATTCATTTTAGTAATGATGGCTTAAATGTGCACGCACATTATTATAGCGAAGCTATTGAATACTCTCGATCTCTATTCTAAGATGTGTAAATATGGTCATGATGCAAATATTAAAGAATGAAAGTAATGTACCGTACAGTCTTAAGTAAAAACGGTCCACTGCTTATTACAGACTTATTGTACTACAACAACAATAAGCAATACGCAAATCATTAAAACAAGCTTAAAAATAAATTTATGAAGTTTCATAACGTAATTTGTTGAATATGCTTGTAGAAAAACACACATGAGGTCTACTGTCGACATGTCATATTGAGAGCTCTAGGATGGTCGTAATAGAACAGATACAAGCCATGTTCTATAGAAAAAATTATTCATGATGAGTCATGTATCTTTACGTGACGCATTGGTAGAATAGATTTAGTTTAAATAAACAACAGCTAATTTGCAAATTTTTGGCTGTTATGCTACTGCTAAAGTCATGACATAAAGCTACAGTAGGTATTTGACTGTTTTAGCCAACTTGTTCAATTTCATGCTACACCATCAATCCAAAACGTAGATGTACTAGAATGTATGATACGTTTTGATAGTCCATTTAAATTTGACTGACTAACACCCCTACATCCGATGCTATGTTTGCAGACCGCAGTAAACGTGGTTTCATAATAATAATAATAATATATAATTATTGTCGTTGTCACAAAAAAATCAAGTTGAAAAACGATTTAATTGCATATGTATACTGAAAATCAAATTTTGCGATCAAGGTGATAGCTAAAATCTACTTTTGGGCAATGGCAGAATATGCTGCAATCAATATCGGGTTTTTTGTGCCATCATAACTTTTCAAATGGTCAATAATGAATTATATTGATTGTCACAAACTGCTCATCTATATTGTATAATATTGATGTTCTCAAAACGAAAACTACATGACATAAGAAGAGGATATGAATACAAAGGAAGTTTTTATCAAAACCTCAGCTTCTCAGCAGACATGTTTTGTTTTCATTTCATCCTCCACATACATGTGGTTTTCCATCTTCCTGTGTATGCATAACATAGAAATATACAATCTCCAGTATCAACTTGGTTAACGGTTAGCAATAATTCTTAGGTATGTTAAATTTTTTTGAAATTGCACTGATAGCACAGAGAAATGAAGTAATTCAATGAGAAAATTCACAAACCAGTACTTGTCCATTATTTAAAAGTACTTTTGTATTTAAAATAGTACCAAATCCTTAGGCTATCATTCTGTAGTCTTATTCATTATTTAATGTATGTAATTTCGTTTTACTCAGCTTTTGAATTCAAATGTGCTTTATCTGTCAACATGCTGCTGGTCATAGCATATCTTTGTTTTTCTGTCTTCATACTTGCATACAATAAGTGATGACGCGATGAAGGAATGGAACAAAATAAGATTTTTGAAAGAGATAAAACGGCACACTGTTTTTTATGAGAGGAGCGCCGTCACAATATGAGATAACATAGAGGAACTTGATGAGTAACAGCAACAACGCATCACTCCCAATCATGTAAAATGGCCTATTATCATAATTTTCATAATTGCCATCTTCCTAAACATCATTATCATCATTCCTTGTGAAGAATAAGGAGAAAAAGCAAATGAATGTATTCGGCTTGGGTTACTTATTACATACCTACGTAATGAGAAATTACATGCTATTGTGAGTGCCAGCCGAACCACATGTTTCAATGACGTCTTGTGCAAAAATTTACTTTGTTTGTCTAAGAAGAGTGGTGTGCGTAGAAGCATTTTCCTTTTCTCCTGGTTGTCTACACATTCCAACTTGTACACATCTCTAGTTGCTCACATGCTGGAGATAAGGAATCTCGTTAGACGGTTCTTGTGCCCATTTTCATCTCAAATTACGGTGCTTGTACAAACACAATTTCTACACACATCTAATTCGAACTAATGCCTGAATTCCTTTACATTCCACACAATGCCATTCCTTTTTCTTTCTTTTATGACGCCTGAGACTTGATCTCCCTAAACAGAAATGGTTCATGCTGAATACTTTACTGCAAATATGATGCACAATGCTAGATGACATTCACTCAGCATTCCTATGTGTGTAATTTTCAATTTCTATGTGAGGACATTCAAAGAAAAAGAAGATCTTGCTAATTGAAAGTTACGAGCTGTTCACCCACACGCTTCATTTTGTCTAGCATTTCATTGGAGATAATAATATAGTAGCCGATCACAATGTTCAAATTCTCAACTCTTCTAGTTACTAGTAGTTGGGTAAAAGAAACTCTGCAAATTGAGTGAAGAAACAGTAGACGAGAGAAACCCCAAATGAGCAAAAATTAACAATCAATAAAATGCAATAAAAATAAATAATAAAAAGTGAAACGCACCATTAACATCTTTAGCAGCCTTTGTATTTGTTACATCAATTCATGTAACTCTACCCAATAAACATACATTCTCCGTTAATTAACTTGTGTTGCTCTTCTGAGGTAAGACTTTAATAACCACTGTTGCTTCAAAACAGCAAATGAGCCCTGTAATCATCATTCACAAAATATGATGAGATGAAAATCACAATCATTATTTTTTCTTAATAATAAATACGAAATTCGTAGTTTAACAATCTGCAATTGTATATATTACACTTGTTTTTGAAGTAGAGCCAACAAAATACTGATGATAGGGGCAGATATCATTGCAGAGGAAGTTGCAGACCAGGGCCCAACTCAATTTTCACCATGTCACTGTCACAACAGCTCAACTAATAAAAAAAATCGGTCGAACACATCGCTTGATAAGCAAGTCAATTCAACGTCACTCACAGTCACAAGTAGTACATCTACTACAAACAATGTTGCCCACTGAACTAATTTATTTTCTCCATTATACCAATGACCCAACCCCTTTGGTAACAAATTCTCACTAACTTCACCAAAATAATCACACAACTCAAAACCCAACGAAATCGAATCAGTATTTCTGCCAGTTTAATTTATCTCTGCTCTCGTCTCTGCTGCTCTGAAACTGCAATTGGTTTTAAGTTTTCATACGCACAAACACTTTTTCTCACACAACACGTTTCACACGTTGCAATTTTTAAGAGATGATCATTTTAGCAGTTCAAAGTTTTAAGCAATATCAAAAAGAAAATATGTTTTTCTTCTTACAAAAATCTGATTTGTTGTGGCTTGGCTTTCTATTATGAAGATACCTCTGCTGTGTTTATATCTCTTGTGTAAATTAACAGCAAATTAAAGTCCACTATCCAAACACTGCTACACAATCTGCACATCATAATAAACTAGAGATTGCATAGATCCCTTCCAAAAAACTTTTACCAGCTCATCTTACTATAATGATTTTGATTATGTGATGTGAATGAGAGTTTATCATCAAAGAAGAAGATAGATTATGCTATTTTTGTAAAGTTATTTAAAATCTCTGCTTTCCTAACTGTACACTGTATGCAACTTCTTCCTCTCACATTTATTTTTTGAAAACGAGAATATTATAGGCAGAAAACCTCAAAAAGGATTATTCAAAGACGACGATGATGATGAGAAAATGAAGTCCTTGTCTATCTTTTACAGAGTTTTAGTGTGCTCATGGATCCATAGCGCAGCAGAAGAACAGAGCCGCGTTTCGCCATTTCGTTGGTGCATTTTCTTCAAACCATGTGCAACAACGCCAACAATCGCGCAGTAAAAGAGCTTTTTACTCCAACCGTATACTTTGCATAGGTAGATATATATTCACAACAAAAGTCACTGCCTTCAAAAGATGTACTCGCAATGATCACGACGACTTGAGTAGTACTACTTACTACGCAATGTAATGTTGAACAAGTATATAGTATGCAATAAACAGTGAATATTATGCAGTATAAATGCACAGTGAACACAGTTAAAATTTAGCTGTAGTTGGCGTCTTATTCGTTAAGAAATTAGGAACTGACTGAAACGAAATCTTGAGGATATTATAAAAAGGTGTACGGTACATGGTTGTTGGCTTGAATTATTTTGTGCATGCACTTGTACCTGTACGTGAATGGGGATTAACTGCTTAAAATTGGAATAGCCACAAACAACAAAACGCACAGTCGCATAGGATGTGTTGCAAGAAACGCATGCATGCAGGTACTCAACACATCTTGTCAAATTTGAGCCGAAAATTTTGTATGCACGTAAATGGGTAAAACATCTAGGTATGTAATGAGGCTCTCATAAAGAGATGCAATATAATATGCGTCTACTACAATGACAGAAGACAACAATCACACCACAGTCTTTTGACTTTGTTCATGGCAAAGACACTGCGTACAAGCTAATGACATTAAAGGATTATTGTAAAGTTTTCCTCGACCGTCGTCGTCTTGTCCTCTTCTCACCGCAACAATTTTCGTTTTTTTTATGGTTCCTTATGCCTAGCTGGCGTTACAATGCGAAATGCCGAGCTTACTTACCAAAATCTATAAAGCATCTTCAGCTTGAAGATCACCTCAAATATTCACGGCATTAGAGAAAAAGGATTCAAAAGTCTATTATTTTTCAAAAATTTTGTGGCACATGTGGGATTATTATTATTACTAGGAAGATTGTTGAGCCCAGTCAGTGGCATTTGATTTTCTTGGTCTATTATTTGTTTGTTGTGAGCATGAATGTCCATATATGGAAGAAATACACACTTTTCACTTTAATAAGACACAAATGCTTCAAATTTACATGGTCGTGAAATATGGGTCTCTCTTCTTGGGTAGTGGTGGTTTGACTGTTCCTTATTGTATACTAGATGCACGTAGACAAGTGCAGAGATATCCCACAACCACCACAACATGCATTTACTACCAAAAAAGCATAATAATAATAATAATAATAATGATAAATATAACGCATCTTTATCTTCGTTTTGCATCTCTGCACCTTTCATTCGCTACGCGTTGCGTGAGTCCTCGTCGTAGATTTCCTTTATAGATAAACAATGTGTGTTGTAGAATGCGCAGAAAATAGGATCAGACCTAAACGGCTTGATTATCGCGATTATCATAGTTTTTGTCACCTGCGTTGTAGGTTGGGTGAGATTTTTTATAAAAGACTTCAAGAGGATATGATGATTATGATGACAATGGTGGCTGGTGGATTTTAAACGCGGATGCGGTATGTTTTTATAGCCAAAATGCATTGCTTCCATTTTTAGAAGTTTTTTCTTTTAAAAAATATCACATCACCTAAAAATATCTTATCCTCATTCACGCTTTCTCAAACAAGCTAAATTACCGGATTAACAAAGTTATTCTTGAAATCCTATCATTGTTTCGGTTTGTTTTTTTATGAAAATGAAAAGAATAGCAAAAGTACCAAGTAGGGAGATAAGACTAAAAAGACCGTAACCGCAACCTTGCCTCCTTCTTCTTTGAGAGAACAAAAATAAAAACTAGGAAGCGATGATATATTTTCAGCTTTCATTCATTCCTTTCGTTGTTGATGGTAAGCGGAGCGTAAAGTTCGTTAACAACGCAACGCAGGTATATACAGAAGAAGCAGGTATTATCCTTGAAACAGCATTTTGATAGCTGTTCAAACAGAAAAGGAACAAGAAACGAGACGCCTAAATGTAAAAGCAATAACAATTCAGAGCACAAAAAACGGGGAACTGTAGCTGTTCTCGACTACTTTTTTTTTACAATCATACACATTGATGCTTCTTTTGTTTTTCCTTTCTGCAGCAATTGTTAAAAACATTGAGCGCACACATTAAAAAATTTCCAACCTAAAAAATAGAAATACCAAAGATATTCAAGGCACAAAGTAGTACTAAAAATATTTTCCCAATCGATCTACATTTCACAGTTTTTGGTTCCTGAGAAAACATGCCTCGTTAAAAGTTTTAAAAAATGAAAGGAGTAAAGCTTGATTGATTGGCTTTAACTTGAATTATGATGCTTCAATTTCCCTTAATTATAAGTTTACGTTATTCCTCTGCTAATTTCGATAACTGTACATGTATACTTTTAAATCGCATGTGAATTCGTATTCCTCACTGTTTCACATAAGAAAAACAAAAGCGTAGGCAAAGAAGTTAAGTTTTTAAACTTCCAATGTCACAGTGGGAACATCTTTCTTTAGTAACGTCTTAATATTCTTGTTACGCGTTTTAGTATGTAGGTAAAACCACTGCTATAATCATCATCATCTTGAAAAAGAGATTCGCATTATTCTCCCTATAATAATAGGATATGCAAGATGATGAGATGCTTTTCTTTGCTGTTGCAAAACAGCAAAATAAAACAACAATCCCATTTTCAGCATACTTGAGTTTTCACAGGTGCATTATCGTTTTGAAAAGCAAACGACTTTTGCAGTAACAGTATTAAAAAATAAGCTCTACACAGCATTCCGTTTCATATTCACTGAAGCTTAAAAAAGATAGAGGTATTCCTCCCACTGCACTGCATATTGTCGGTCGGTCGAACGCGGTTGCAACAATTTGTGTAACTTACCTTGAGATTGAAAAAAAGCAAATTACAGGACTACAATAAAGTAAAAACAATAAAACAGCAAACAACAACAACAAAGTCTATATCTAACAATCTGCTGTAAATTTAGTAAGTACTGATGATGAGGAGGAGGAGGAGAAGGCGGATGAAGAAAGGAGGAAAAAGGAACAGAATGAAGATTATACATAATAAAAAACAATGCACTTTTGTAACGTAACTGAAGCGTGGTGGTGCTTTATGTGTTATATGAGCTTTTTGTGGGATATGAAATAGGCACGGCATTGTAACTAATAAATTTCAATGTTTTTATGAATATTAAGCAGTACAAGTGGTCTAAAAATGCACAAAGCTACAAAGGTGTAAATTATGTTTCAAAATTAATAGAACATTCTAATTTTCTTGGTGGAACGATTTTTTGTGATGATGTTATACTTGATTGAGTTTTAATTCATGAGCATCTATCTATAATAGTAATACGAAGATTGCTATGCATTTTTAAATGTTTTTGTGAAAAGTAGCTGAAGCTGAACTACTCCCTATATTTAGATTTCTTACTTCTATAACCATATCATCAACCGCAAATAAATCTCCAAATCACGCAATGAACACTCTAGAAAGGTGTGTAGATGAGAAATTTAAGTTGGTATAAGGTTCATTGCACGATTTTTATCTTTATCTCCGCATTACCTTTATGAATTCTAGAATTTTGGGAACTTATCTCTTTTTATATCTTGAAGGGAAAAAAGAAAAAAAAAGTGACAGTATAAATACCTACTTCCAATTTTTCTACGATTTCTCCTAGCAACTGTTTACAATTATTATGTACTTTTAAACCAAAAATACTCAAGTATGAAATTAAGTTTAATCTTTCGAGTAAGAAAAGTAAAAATTTGTGGTTTCAGGAAAGAAAGTGTAAATATGATAAATTATAGTTTTCTGCTGTCAATCAACCTCATTTTGAAATAATTTACTTCAAAATTGTAAAGCTAGTGGAAATTGAAGAAAACTTTTGAAAATAAGAACAAATTTTACATACAAATGACTAATTTCAACACAAATTACATCTAAAACCAGCACTAATTGACTAGGGCTTTGAGGTTGAGTTAATAATCAGTCGTTATAAAATCAAATCTTCGTTTTTAATAAGGCATCATTATATTATATTTAATAGGAAATTGATTTTAAGAGATATTTTTTAAAATTCGGTTTCTGTCAACGACAGTTCAGGAAGGGACTACTATTTAATCTTTGATCTGGTCGAAACATGTACAACGAATCTACAAGTGACAAGTACAAATCTTAATATTGCGGAAAATGACATGTTGCAAAAAACGTTTTATTATCAGTGCAACGTTGTCTGAAAGCTAAAAGCTACGCTGTTGATAGTTGAGCGACAGGGTACTCTATTCACCACTTTAGTTACTTCTTGTGAGCGTTCCCTCATTCCCTGAAGCGTTGCTAGGCTACGATCTAGATGGGGCTTCTTGTAGCATTCAATTCAGTGACAATCGGTGCACATTGCAGTGCAGTTTAAGATTAAATTACGGTAAGATTACGGGATCACTATTTATGTTGCTCTTGAGTGTAATTCAAAGTTTAAAAAGTCTTGGCATACCATCATACCAGGTTTTAGCATATTAAGCAAAATCCAAGTACAAAACAATAATCGACGAAATAATGGGAGTAAGGAGAAGAAAAGTCAAGACTTTGATATACTGGTAATACGGTTGAGTCCTGTTTAGATTTAAATGCCTCCAATGTGTGTGGTAAATTTTAACTAACAAACCAAAAAAATCGGATTAGTAACCAGAAATTGCATGAAAATCCCAACTTACTTTTTTAAGTTTCTGGCCGACCATATCCTTTTGCACACAATCCATCCTCTGAAAAATCCATTTATTATATTCTCTCCATAACTTTCAACAATATTTTTTAAAATGATATTTGTGAAAAGTCACAGGGCTATAGGTATAAAAGATAAATTTTTTTTAGTAATTTTTGATTCCTAATACTTTTCCCCAGGCAGGGTAAGGTTAATTACAAAAAGGTTTACATTTTTATTAACTAAAAATTATCGTTAAAAAACACATGCAACAAATTATTTTTTCATTCTCAAACTCTACGTCCTGCTACAGGTCCTTCCATTGCCATAATTTCTAAGGTTACACGGTGGGAGTTTGGCGTTACAGCCATCCGTTGGGCACACGCATATTTCCACGTTTGCTCTGTCATTTTTCTGGCAATGTGGAACATTTCTCCTGTACAACTTATTTCTTGCACTCGCAGAATAACAATATCTTTCGAGCACGGTGTTTCCCCTCAGGTTCCCAATACCATGTCGGAGAATGCTTGTCGCGCAATCTGTTTTCTCCGGGCTGCATTCTTCTATAACTCCACCGTCTCCTTGCATGCACTCATTCAGACTACAGCGCATGCATCTCACTGAAAAGTACAAGTAGAGAAAGCATTAAATTGTCGCTTTTCCAGTTTTGAAAAAACTTGAGCCAGCAGGAGAAATGGACGAGCATTTATTGCACTTTGCACTGCACTGGAGTAGTACATGATTGACTTGTTGATTGAAATTGTCGCTTACATGATAACACGAGGCTGGCAGAAATAACAATCAGAGTGAGAATTACTGGGATGTTTTGTCGGTAACGAACGTCCATGCTGTTGGAAATGAGAGCGGAATTTATACATATCAAAATCAAAACGGCCTTTAGTTTTACGTATGCAGTAGAAAGGAATTACTTACGATATCTAGAACAAACCAGCCAGGACATCAAATGACGTGTCGAGCAAATATGGAATAATATACAAATGATAATAACACTAACAATTAGTATGGCGCTTGATGATTAATAAATATTGTGAATGATATATATTTAACATAAAGACTTCCTCCAATGTAAAGACATGCACAATTGACGTCTGAATATTCCTTTTTACTTACGTACCAAATCTGCTATTGTTTGTGTGCTTTTATGAACAATAAATCCACAAATCTCTTATAGATTAAACCAATATATATGTTCCACACACAAATAATTCTTTAGAATCCATCTTCATTGCTAGCAGTCGTCGCAAGTCCTAAACTTTAAAGTGCATTGGCATAAGCAAACATGCGGTGACATTGAGTTGAAGTTGTGAGATCTCCTCCTGATTTGTACACTTTTGCATTCCATCGCAAGCTTTATGCTCCCTCCGGGTCCGAAGCTGAATCTCCAGTATAGCCCGACAGTAGGTAATCTGCTCAACAAACCATTTTTCAAGTTACCTAAACTCGATAATATTATTTTTTACCATTGGATTTTATGAACGATAAATTTTTTAAATAAAAAAGGAATGCAGGCAGACATTCTAGAATGATGTAGAGAATGCAATAAAGTGATCTGTAAAATAATTATTGTTTTGACTAAAATAGAGTGCCATTTTGTAATAAGCCAATTTACATATCCAAACATAATAAAAGTGCCAAATTGTGCACAACAGAAGTATTTGTGTACAACACGGGTAAAGCAAGTGATTTAATTATATTTTCAATATTTGCTCTCTTTCTAAATAATCGCCGCATTTGTCATAATCAATCAACTATCTAGAACAATAAATACTATATTTTATTTAGACGAGCGAGCAAGAACAATCACCAGTCAGTCAGAAGATATTTTGGTCTTCATATCATTCATTTAGCATGCCGTCTCCTTGTACAAACACTTATTATTATCAATTACAAAAATCATAACTCATTTCTTTTGTGGACCTCATGCAAATTCCATCGAGTCCCTTTATGGCTAGCAATTGTGACAGGAGGCTCTAAAATATTAAGCTGGGCGCACTCATAAAAATTGCAACAACTGCATATTTTAAGATGCGCAAAGACAATCAAAAGCCAGGGTCAAGCAAACAAAGGCAGAAACAATGCAGTTAATAATCACTACATGGCCCTTATCTCTGCTCTACTGCTCACTTCCATTTTATTCATGTCAGATCAAGTGAGTGTCAACTTGTAGAGAAAATAGATTCATCATCGTTAATAGCAACCAAGTCATAATTTTGGTCCGTCTCATCATCATCTCTCGCTCTCTAAGCCTGACACACGACGCCACACCTGGTAGCTCCGTCCAACCGTAAAAATTGATTTCCAATTCAATATCAAAATCCTAGTTGCATAGATGTTACATAAATACATTCTTAACAATCATTCATTGTTTACATTATTTGGTATTCATGGGATGTACCTATATATATGCATCATCCAATTTAATTTGCCCTTGTTCACGATTACAAAAATAACGCTAGTCACCTCCATGCACTCCATTCGTGCTTGCCATCTTTGAAGTCTGAACTGCTGCCAATTCTAAAAACCCAAGAAACTAAACAATGTGGCTCTCCAATTTTAAAAATCAAGATACATTGTTACAGCCTCGTAGTGTAGGCGAAAAAAAAAATCTATCATCCGACCTTGTGGATATTGATCTTCATCAACTCAAAGTTGCACTCATTCATTCCCTTGAAAAAGTTTAATGTTATCTCGATTAAAATTCTAACAGCAATGCAAATTGAAAAAATTAACTTTAAAGGAATCCAAAATGGTTGGTTACACACCAACACAAAAAGTGGATCATTTTTTTTTTGGAGTGGCTGGTCAAGTTGAGTGTTTTTGTGCTTACACCTTGTTGCACAATATCTCATGTTCTCAAATGTCAAACGACAGTAAATCAAAGGACAAGAATTACATCTTACGAGACAGGATACATGGCTGATGATTGCAACAAAAGTGTCAACTCTTGGTGGACTGTCTCGATTTTTTCATTCGTTGACGATAAGAATGACGAATATGATAATGATAGTATGAACAACATTGTAGTAACAATACAACTTGTCAACTTTATGAAAATATGGATGATTGCTCCTGGCCATTGGAATGTATTTCTATTTTATTGTCTAGTTTAAAAGATATTGCCACCTCGTACGCACTTATTCTTCTGAAATTTGAGCCGATACACTGCTGATAGATGAGAACACGTATTGATTGTTACACTTTTCAAATGGATGTTTTGCAAAAAAAGCTTGTTGCAGTGCATACTAATTCAAATTGTTAAAGTAACAAGACTCATAAACCACCGCCAAGAACTGCGTGTCCTTTCATTTTATACGTTTATGCGTTTATACGTATTGTTTGAAAATGACTTTGCATGTACCATAACAATGTCAAAGACGTAGGCTCAGATTATATAAATAATCAGATTTACAGAAAGAAAACCTGTTTCTCCTAATTTTTATTGGTGGTCATTAGTGTTGTATGATTTTTAACAGTTCTTTTAATAAGTACGATGATGATAATGATTTATCGATTATGCGTGGTGTGTGCGTGGATTCTGAATGATAATATAAAAACCTTCTTTGCATTTGACATTCGAAACAATTGCGTTGCAATGCATAAAAGTAGACAGATGTAGCTCACAAAATTCATAATTAAATGTATCGCGAGTTGATCAGCTTTCTTATTTTCATCCATTCATTTTCTTTTCGTCCCTTTGGGCCATTTGCATTGTAATAAGAAGTGCAATAACATTTCAGGTGACTAATTGACTCGCCTCCAATCATCCAATCTTCTTGTCCGTAATTGATATACCAAAATGTGTTACCATTATCCCTGTTTTTGTAGCAAAACCTTTTTTTCACAAGTGAGCCAAGTAACATTTATCCACGCGACTTTGAAAACTCAATATCCATCTCCATCTCCACTGCATGTGTTCCAATTTCCAATGCTTTATGTGCATGTAAACGTTTGTTGAATGAAGCATAATAATTAATCAGAAATAATATGAAGCGTTGCAATACGTGCAGCACCTCATTAGAAAAAATGAAGTAGGTATATAACAACGTTTTTGCTTCCCTTTCCCTCAAAAACTCGAGACTTTTACTTTAGCAGAGCTTACAAAATGTTATGACTTTTTTTCCTCATGCGAAAAAGAGAGACGGTCAACTAGTGATGTGAATGTGAGAGCCAAATTAACGCTATTTATTGAACAGTAAACATCAATAAATTCAACTTTTTGTTGCATCAGCAAAATTTGATGTAGTTTTTGCAACGTCTGCTTGAAATTAGTGCATTCTAATGTGAACTTTGATATGATTTGCAGAATAATAATATGTAACAGGTCACCTGCTGTGGCGCTACTGCAGGTGCCTCAAAAATCCAATCTGTAGAATGTACGTATCTTGAATTTGTGAATACTGCATTCATATCGCTAAAACTCCACCCTCTGGCGACAAAACGTCATTTTTAGATCAATAACCAACGGCGGAGACAATAAGCTGAATATTATGGTACACATTGTTGCAAGCAAGTGTAAATATGTAACACGGTGAGCGATGATCATTTTATGTGACGATGAGCACTGTAGGAGGGACTATTGTTGCCCTTTAACAGTTTTGGCTGTGTGACTTCAACAAGACGATGGATAAAAGGGGGCTACACCCTATTTTCGTTAATAGGATGAATAATGCGACTTTTGTTGCTAGGTTTGGTAGCGGCCACTTCCAAAAACGCCATTCCATAAGATTAATAGTAATGACGATCAAGATGATAATGTTGCATTATTAGCTGTGCATAATAATTAGCCATTTAAACGGAGCAGTTTATATACGCGCTCCATTACTGCTTGTGTCAACTGTCATTTTATTAGTTTACTTGTACTTTCAAGTAACGACCAAACTTTTGAATCAAACCAAAGTGTCAAGTTTACCATGCTTGTATAAAAGGGCACAACAATTATGGAATCAGTCACAGAATACGTCTTCCCCTCAACTTGTGAACATTCGCAAAAAAATTTCAGGACATTTTCACAAAAACTTGACCAATCATGTACAAACACATCGTTTTCTTGGCTCTTTTCGGAGCTGCTTCCGCTGGTGCACCAATCACCTATTCCTCTTATGCCGCTCCAGCAGCTGTCGGCTATTCCACTTTAGCTGCTCCAGCAGTCCGCGTGAGTTTACTATACATTAAAAGTGTGGCTTTCAAATAAAATCCCGACGAGGGTTCTTGAATCAAGTCATTAAATTTTTGTAGACCATTGCTCAACCAATTGCGGTTGCTCAACCCCAAGTTTTGCGAGCAGCCCCTGTGGCAGTAGCACAACCAGTTGTTGCCAAGGCTGTTGCTGCTGAGCCCTTCGACCCCAACCCACAATACAACTATGGTTACAGTGTCAGTGATTCTTTGACCGGGGATTCCAAGACCGCCACCGAGACCAGGAATGGAGACGTTGTCCAGGGACAGTACTCCCTTGTTGAGCCCGATGGTTCCATTCGTACCGTCACTTACACCGCAGATCCAATCAACGGATTCAATGCAGTGGTTGACCGCCAACCCGGTGCTAAGGCTGTTGTCGCACCTGCTCCACAGGTCGTTAGAGCTGCTCCCGTTGCCGTTGCTGCACCACAATATCTTCGCGCAGCTCCACAGGTCGTTCGTGCAGCCCCAGTCGCAGTAAGTACATATTAAGTTTTGAAGAGCATCATTGAGAAAGCTTTAGAGAAGCTAGCTGGCATGAAAAATGGCAAAAATGTATGAAAATTAATATTATTATCCACGAAAATTATAGTATGCATCCCCAGTCCAATACGCATCTCCTGTTCAGTACGCCCAATCTGTAAGGGCAAATTTGTATTAAAAAATGAAATTGCAAACACTTGCACAGATTTGTAATGTTCTCGTCTTTATCTCCAGGTTGCCACTGCTCCAGTCCTCAGAACACCCGCCATTGCTCAGCCAGTTCAGCAATACCTTCGTGCCGCTCCCGTCGCTGTAAGTGTAGAATAAGCTACTAATTAGAAACTTGGGTAGTTTGGCATGAAAAAATAGCAAATGTAATACATGAGCATGACTTTATTATCCAAATCGAAAAAATTATAGTATGCATCCCCAGTCCAATACACATCTCCAGTTCAATATGCCCATTCAGTAAGGGCAAATTTGTCATAAAAAATGAAATCGCAAACTCTTGCACAGATTTATAATTTACTCGTATTTATCTCCAGGTCGCTCCACAAGTCGTCCGTGCAGCTCCCGTCGCTGTAGCAGCCCCACAGGTCGTTCGTGCATCACCACTTCTGAGAACCGCTGCAGCTCCAGCCGTTGTTTCGACCACCTTTGGAAGTCCTCTCGTCTCTTACTCTTACTAATTAGCTAAACGATTCCGTTAACTATAGGTCTTCGAACTCTAAAAGGCTGATTTTCTCCTTGTTTCCCTTCGAATCGCTCAATGACTTTTCGATTTTACTCTTGTTTATTATTTATTACTAATTATTGTTTCTGTTTGAAAACATATATTATGACCTTGTGCAGAGTTTTGCCGAGCACAGGATCCACTCGACTCTTCGTCTTTGTTTCCTCTGAAAAGAGCTTTATCCCTTTTTACTTTATACTTCCTCTTGTTATACTCATGCATAATTTGGGATTTTTGAGAGAATGCTGTGGTATGTTAAATTATGATGATCGATGTTCGATATTATTTAAGCAGTGCGTGGTGATGATATCGGTGCAATGAACTAAAAATATACTCTTTGTCTGACTGATAAATTTCTATGAAATCAATAATACACTGTTTCAAGATCAAGCTCATCTGTAATGGCTCATTAATCATAAACTAGCGTAATTATGATGCATATTATGATATCTCTTTTTTTATCATGGTTTGAGGGAAAATGAATTAAGTGGATAAACGTGTTTCAAAAACGACATCATGCCGTGCTTCACTAATCATCATCTCTTAATAATCAGACAGTACATCTTTATTCATTTATTTTAAAAATACAATATTCGCATTTTTATTGTCACTTCGGCATTAACGACAAAGTCATTAAAATTGTGGCAACACACAACGCTTCAAATATTTGAGTGGGTTGCGGTGTAACTGGTTAAGCGTCATCAATGTGCGCGTAAGTTCTTTTTTAAAAAAAATGTATGTCATACTGGTTTGCTATTAGTCTATCAAGTCACTATCACGTAATTTTGTCAGGCAGGAGGAATTCTAGCAGAACCCTCGTCATAAAAGTGTCATCAAAGTCGCGCTTCATGATTTATGTGAGTCAGTCGAGCACACGTGCGCAGTGTCAAGTCAAAATACGGTCGGATAGTCTCAGATAATTGTCGGTAAACTACCAAGTAGTCGTCCTATTTGCTGTCTAATGAGTCATCAATCAGGTCAAAAAGTCATTCTATTACGATTTTCAATCTTTGTACTTGTTTGAATATTATGTCAATTTTGTCTGGTCTGTGGGTGTCCTTCTTCATGTCACGACCAGTCGTGTCAAACTCATTACATGCTTGAATACTTATTAATATACATTCTTTTCCAACAACAATATCAATTAAATAAAAATAAATTATCAATGAGCAAATTTTTTTGTTTTATAATAAAGTATTTTTTATGCTACAATTTCATAGGCACTTTTCCAGCGTGAGGATCTCTTTGCTGGGCCATCTGGTTTGCTTTGGTAATCAATTGTGGTAAATCTTGCATTCTGATTGAGAATGGAAAATTAGGCATAACCTGTTTCCGCAAAGCATTGCATACTGGGTAAGACTTTTGGCAGTCTTTCTTGTTCCTTCCATCCAAGCCAGCAGACTCTAGCATTTTCCGGAAATCCAAAGACGAAGGCTTTTTTCCAGTGTATGGATACTTTCTTGCTTTGTCGTAAGGCTTTTTGTAACTCAATTTAGAGTCACTGACATTTTGGTTGGGAACTTTATCCAAAAGTTTAACTATTGCGCTAGATATTCTCATTCCACCAGCTCGACCATGAATTCCAAACTCGTCAACAAGTACTCTATTAGCCATGCAAACCCCATTGAATGTACATTCCAGTGGGATCACCCCATCCCGAGCATGTGCGACTGGGGTGAGGTGTGGAAGAATTTCCATGAAAATGCGCTCCCTCTTTTCTTCCCTACTTTCAAAAATATTGTCTTGTGCTTCACCGGTAATTGATCTCTTTCGTCTTCTTCCTCCCATCATTGCAGCAGTGGTGGTCGTGGTAGTGGTTGTGGTGAACTGCATGAGAACGTTGGATAGCAGCGAGAGCAAACCGAGGAGTCCTAGCAACCCGATCGCATTTGTATTCACTTTGCTTGTGTACATTCCCCAGCCCCAACCGTGACCATGACCTTCTTCGTGTCCGTGAGTCGAACTCATCGCCAAGTTGTCATGATCACTTGAACGGAAGCCTTCACGGACACTATTTAGGAAACTGCTCCCACCACTGTATCCATCGCGATTGCTACTTCCACTGGAACTACTACTACTGCTGCTGCTATATGGGGCGGATTGAGTCGCCTGCATTGCCCGTTCCCTCAACTCCCTAATTCGGTCTCGCTCATAGTAAGGGTACGTGTCCAACATGGGATTCGTGTCTCGATAGCTGGAATAGGCGTTGTAAGGATAATAACTACTAGGAACAGCATTCAGCGCCGCAGGAGCGTATGATGGATACGGGTCGTAAAATCCTGTTTGAGGGTACCTATTTAGCCTTGCAATTTTTGATGGAGGATAAGCACTAGCACTGGCTGCCATGTATTTTGATAACACCAAGGGATCGTCTTCCAGTCCTGCCGCAGCGGCAGCCGCTGCTGAAAGAGATTCTAGCCCAGTGACTGAGACCGAGGATTCACTTGTATCCAAGTCTCTGGCATCCTGCACAGCTCGGAATTGTGCGGAAATAAGTTCACGATCTCCGCGGTGATGGTGGCTAGTAGAAGTGGGCACCAATGATGAAGCTGCCATTGATGACGAGGATGGTCCAGTTGCTCCATTAGACTCTGCTGATGAACTCGATGATCGAACACACTGAACAGAGTTTATGAAAATTGCAAAAAATAATAGAATCGCAACGAAATTTCTGGGAAACCAACACGATTTTGGTAAAGTTATACTCATGATTATGATGCTTTTGTTGAAGCTGCGATTGAAGCTCGTGTATTTGAAGTGTTATCGGGAGCACTTTAGAATAGTATTTGATGGGGAGAAAAGCGTGTCAAAGTGATATTTATAAGAAAAATTGGAGCATCGACTTGATGATCAGAACTTTTACGGCAGCAACTTGATATAAAAACGTTTTACCCTCTATGACAATTTGAAAACATCACTTTGCGGTTTTTGGTTAGCAGAATTCTTCATTTCTCTGTTTTCATTCTTGTTAGCACATTCATTCATGAGAAGCTTTTAGATAAATCGGAGATGCGTGTAGTTAGACATTATAGAATTTAAAATCGTGTAATAATGATATATCAAGCAAGCATGTAATAGTATTTATTGTCACAGTGGATAACAACAGGCAGTCACATGAGACCACAAACGATTTTGTCATTTTTTGTATAATCAATAATCTGTGAATGATGATGATAATGAACTCCTTTGCCGTGACATATTGGCTCAGTTCGAAAACCATTCCGATTATTTACGAATGAGATATTCAATAAAATATGGTTAATCATAATATCTACATAGCAATAATTCTAAAATGACAAACTTACGACGGTAAAAATATGTCGATGCTTCGATTTTCTTACCTATATTAAGCTATATAACCATTAAGAACTAAGAAATCATTGGACCACATCAGAAAAAAAATGTAAAAATTTTATGGATCCACTCCATTAAGCAGGAAATGGAAGTGATGATGAAGTGATGATACCAATCGGTCAATCGGCACGTGCTTCATATTATAAGGAGCATAAAATTTATTTTAACGGTCATCTTCTGATCACCTCAACTACATGCATTGTCATTCATCATTTTTTTAAAACGTTGCGGTCTATATGCGAGTGCCCAGAGTAAAAATAAAATGCTCGCTAGCCATGATTTTGCATTTTTACGGTGGTTTCTGAACGTTTCCTCCTTGTATTTGAAGTAGAAGAGGAGAAAGTTTTTATGACAGGACAAGATTTATTGTGCTTTCATCCTCTTTGATGTTGTAGTTTTGAAATATGTCGGTTAGTAGAGTTTAATGTGCATTTCAGATATTTGTATCATTGGTGTATCCTTCTGTCAATGTCGCCATTTCAGTTTTGATTTTATAGCCAATAGCCAACCAATTTGACCAGACTTTTCATGGCTATAGTGATGCAAATGGTACTTGATGCTTGATGCTATCAATAAACTTGAATTTTGAACTCCCGATTCCATTTTCCATCCAGGGTGCACACAGTATATATTCGCGTATCAATGAGAAATGTGTCCATCAAATGTAAAGCATAGTTTTATTACTAAAATTACTGTCGATGCTAATAATTGTACTTTGTACTTTAACGAACTAAACATGTACATTTTAATTTGTAAAAAGTACGAAGAATTTAACACTTTAATCCATGATATTATATAAATTGTTGGATAAAGAATGTAAACTGATTTTAACTGTAGGAATGTAAACTTTTAAAAT
>JAQIXX010002180.1:0-26394 GCA_034700605.1 Willowsia nigromaculata
AAAAATTTAGTGGTCACAATTCTCTAATAGGCAATTTTAGAGAATTGTGATGTTAGAGAATGTGTCGGACTACCGTTTCTTCATTTCATTTAAATCATGATAAATCTATGTAACAAATACATAATACAAATACGGAAAGTTTGGATATTCACAATAATACAGTTGTTTTAATCATTGTTAAAGGTCATAAAATTATTGCAACAAAAAAATTCTTTGATCGTAAATATAGTTCAGTGAATATCTTTGTGATTCATATCGACATAATTAATCTAACGTTTTCCAAACATACTCAAGTCTTTAGAAGTGTATTTTTGGCAGTTTTTAACATTTTTTGCTGATAGATTGAGTTTTAGAGCAATATTTTAAATTTTATTTCTATATTTGTGATCAATACCGTTAAAAAACGAAGCAAAGTCCAAGTGAATGAAATATGACTGCGTGGTTTGTGGTAGATTATAAAAATTGCAAAAACAAATTCTATACTCATGACACTAAAACCACACTTTTTTGTACTACTTCTGAATATTACTAAAAAGCGAGTCCCGTGATCCTACCTAGAAGTGGGGAAACCACTAGAAATATCACAAATAGAAAACAATTCGTTCCTGAACATTTTAAGTTACTTAATAATTTAATTAGTCTATTATTCATGATTCACATCGTAATTTTATGGTGACGCTAAAGTCAAAATTCTAGAGACAACTAAGGTTTTTGAATTGACGGCATGTATACTCTCAACTTGGCAGGTGGCACACACACATTTTGATTTTGTCCATAAACCTATGTCAAAGCGTGAGGCAGGAGAAAGCGATAGATTGTACCTTGGAATTTGAAACAATAAAATAAAAGAGTAGATGTTTCGTTATAGTCCATCTACTTTGGATAATACTACAGTTTCTCTCTGAAATCAATGTTTAGTACAAGATAGGAAATTTTTAAAGCTTAATGAATCATGCACTAGAAGCCATTTCTGTTTTTGAACTCGAGAAAGACAACTCACCTCATTCATTTACATCATAGAAAATTTTTATTGTAGCCCATTCCGATAAAAATAGACTTCCGTTCAGTTCCAGCTTTCATGTTTCCGTCCTTGTCAAATATTTATGAAAAAACTCGAGCTTTTGTTGACAAATCAATTTGTCATAAAAATAGAAAGCACGCTTCTATTTTACGTAGATGGTTTTTTGAGCTACTTTTACAATTTTATGTTATTATTCACACAAACACCACGAAACTACTTGCGAGAACTTTCTTTCATTTAAGTTGAACAAAACGTTTTTCTTTCATATTATAAAAAATATCACAAACGAGTTTTAAAAATCCAACTTTAACATGTTTTTCAAAGAAAATTTCATAAAATTTTGGAAGCTTCATTTGAAAATTCAAAGTATACTTGGAACAATCCCAATCACTACCGAATATTCAGATGAAGCATCGACTCTTATCTGTCATGCAAAAAGCACATCCCTGATCACACGCGAAAGAATAAAACTTTTATTTAGCTGGATATTTTTGTCAATTCTATGGATTCAAATATTCATGAATGCATCAAATGTTCCAATTGTTATCACACTAGACTGCACACTTTACTCAACAACAATTGTGTGCTTCATCATTGTTAAATGTGTGTTCGTCAGGCGTTATTCTATGATAGTGGAATTATTCAACTTGCTACTGAAATATGAATTAAACAACACTCACGATTTTCCAGAAAATATTTTTAGGCGAGTTCAATCAAACTTGATTAAATTGGTGCATATAAGTGGAGTTATATCTGGGGTTACCCTGCCAATTGCGTATACCTTACAACGAGCAATATTACCATGTACACCAGCAACAATAGGATACTTCATGCTACACAAGTGCACAGAGCCAGAATACAATTTGCATCAAATTGTGGCGCCTTCTCAATCACTGGATTGGCTTTTTCATGTGTTAATTTGTCTATTGAGCTTGTGGATTATACTTGATGTCCTTGGCGCATTCAGCTTCCAAGTTTATCAAATGTTGTTTATTCAGTGCTGTGCAGTCATTTACAATATGAAACATTTGAAACTCCGAATCATCCATGAAATGAAGTTCTCTCGGGGTAATTTACTAAAATACAGAGAGCTACAGATTCTTTTTAGATACTTTAATATAATTCATCAGGACATGACGATTGGCACGGTGATGTTTTCTCTGACATATGCCTTTATAATTTCGAGCTATCAACTAATTGCAAACTCTGGGAAAATAACATTGCCGCAACTACTTATCTATGTAGTTGTGTTTTCTGCCACTTTTCTTGGAATTGTGGTGATTTATGGGGCATTCTCAAAAGTCAATGATGTATCATTCAACTTGACAGAACATTTAAAATGCAAAATCGTGCTACAAAATTGGTATAAAAGTGGACATGAAAAGATGTGGTTACATAAAGTACTTAGATCCTTACAAAGTTTGAAAGTCCGACTTGGATATGTTAACTATATTGATAGATACACACCTCTGGTATTACTACAAAACGCCTTTAGCATCATTGTAAATTTGCTTCTAATTTAAACGATTTCATGGGATTTACTTCAGCTTTAGTTATAAACTATAAACTACATAAAGCTTAAAGCTAAAAAGCGCATATCTCATTCAAAGCCTCAGTCATGTTAAACTTCATTTGTGATTCTAATTGACATATAGAATTCAATCACAAAGAAAACATGCACAAGAGCATACACGCATTTGAAGAAAGCAATTATGCACGAGTATAATAAATTTAATCTCACATTATTTTAAAATCTCTTTGGGTACTGGAGGATCTCAATAAAGTTTCTAAATTAAGAATCAATTGATGGAAGTCCTTGTTTAGTTGACTGTTTTAAAGTTTAGTCTAAATAAAAGAATTTATACTTCTAATTCTGATTATCATTTTTAAATATAAGTGCAATGCATTTGACTCAGTGACTTATGTGCAATCTTAACACTAATCAAATTGTATTTTTTCCATCAAAACCGTTTTCAATATATATCGATTTATGATTTTTTAAAGAGTTGTCATCGAGAAGATATTGGATGGGTGCACAGACTTTTAGAGCTTGCTACCGCTTTCGACGTTTACACATGGATATGTCTGGTTGTTGTTTAGTGCAACTCATCAACGCAACAAATTATTGTTTAAGTTTAATATATTATTCCAAATATATGTACCTTATCTATTTTTTAACTCAAGAAGGACAAGTTACCCATGCAAAAATTTCATTGTAACACATTTCAATAGAAAAAGACTTTCATCCCAGCTTTCATATTTCTGTGCTGTCCATATATTTATGCGCTGACCTTAATACATTATATACAAAATTGAATATAATCTGCTTGTTACACTACTCATGAGTACGAACAGCATAAATCATTCGTTCAAACCTTTTTACGTTGCAGGTGAAAGAAAAACATGCATAATTGATAATTTATTGTTTTAGAATTTTACCACATTTAAGTCAACCAAGAGCTTTCTTTCTATTCAAATTAAAGCTTTTCTTAAGTAACAAAACCTATTGTTCTTAATACAGCTCTATGATTATTCTAAAGACCAGAACATTTTAAGATCTGCTTTCCATTGTTTGTGCGCGAAGCAAATCAGCAATTTAAAATATAAAATAACAAGACACTTATTACTACTCAGAATACTATGAGCCATTAGTCAAATTAACAAAAATTTTACTTTCAGTTTATACTTAAAAGCGAAGGGAAGTTGGAAATTTTGTTGTGTAATTTAATTGAAATGCAATGACCAATATTTTCGGGATGGTTAAAACTGGGCTCAGATAATGTAAAATATCTTTAGTGTATGCATAGAACGGGTTTATGATCGTTTTTCATATTTGTTACGTTGAAAGAGTTAGATTCATTTAAAAAATGCAGATTCAATAAAGTTTTTATGTTCTGTCGCTATAAAAAATTAATTATAACTTTCTCTTTAAGTATGGAAAGAAACAATTGGAAAGTCAAGTTGAAGCAATGATCTTTGAAAATCCATACTAATCTGCACGAAATTTGCCAAACCCCTCATTTGACAGTTATCTCGTGTAAGGCATGTGCAGTATGTCAAATTTGTAGGCTTTAGATTAGAAATCAATAAAAAACGCATTATATATTTACATGTATCATCATCAAATATATTAAACTGGAAGCAACTTTTACTAAATTAAACCACCATTTGACTACCTGACATGTTTCATAAGTAATTTTGTGAAGTGACATGCACACTTTTTTTCAAAACTGAGCTGACAAGTAGCATCATTTGTTATGTATAATCTTTGTAATGGCTGTTTCCATAGTGTTCGACTGCATTACATGATGGTATTGCAAAAGGGTATTGTTTGAGGTAACCTTATGTTAATCCGTTAAAGCATATCTGACCCAGGAACAATTCCTTGTTTCAAATATCTAAAGACTGTTAATACACAAGTTTAATTCAAAATCTTTTGAAAAGTAACTTTTCTGTAACATTTTACTACAACGTAATCATTACCATATTTAATTTTCTCTACTCACCTTCCTCAAAATGTCTTGGATACATATTTTCGCAGCTATTTTGTGCCAAAGCTTACTCACACAGAAAGGAATTCAAGCCAGTATTTGTAAAACCGACGATGAAACTGTTTTAACACGTAAAATAATATTTTATGGGTTACCGCAAGCCCTTGGTGCATATTTTGGCTGAGTGACACGTATAATAAACTTAAAGCGTTTGGATTTTCAGGGAAGCCATCTAAAAGATCCGATTGTACTGCAAAGCTACTATGCAAATATTGATTTGTCAAATTTCTATCTACTTCCAGTTGAATTAGCGCATAGTAACTTAACAAAAATCAATCAATTTCTTCAGCTTCCCAGATCTCAGAATCCTTTACTTCTAAACTTGAACAACAAATTTATCATGTCAACAAGAAACACAAACTGTGAAGCAACAATCCAGCTACTTCCTCCATTCATCGACGTTTGTCCACAAATGTATTGGAAGTGGATTTCTTCCAAAACACACCTTAAAGAGCCCTTTCACATGGAAAATTTAAACTATTGGTATGAATACAGATGGAAACGGAGCTACCTACGGACAACGAAAACATATCACTTGTTCATTGGAAAGCGGCTGACTATGCCTGGAAATTATGATGGTTGGTTCGATTCAACTTTACCTTACGCAGTTATGAGTTCATATACGACTTTACTAATGTGGGACGTATTTACTGGTCGTTTCTACATCGCCTGCAGAAATTGCGACCCATGCGTTCAATTCATATTTCTTTTCTTCAACTTTAGCCCTCGCACGAGAGAAGAGCTCAAATTATTAGAGTATTCGGTGGCACTTATACCCAAAGCTCCTCAACTTTATATAAATATGGCGCATGGTGATTCTCCGATTTGGTTGTGGGATAACTTCGAACTGCATAGCACATTTAAAAACGTCTTAAAATCAGGGACAAAGTTGGGAAAAGAGTTACCTCAAAAGATGCACCATGTACTGGATATTCACGTTATTTCGATGCTCCTTCCACCCAATTCATCTGCAATCTTCTTCTTTGATTTATTGGAAGAATCTTTTAGCAGACCAATTAAAAGGATTGCCTGTGCCGATGAAGATATTCCTAACAAACTTGAAACTTTCCCTGGTTTTCATCGACATACTGGCACAAACATTGCCCAGTTTGCTGCGCCTAGTTTAGTTACACGAACTGATCGACTGAGATTTGTGAGTTGTCATCGAGAAAAGATTGGATGGGTCCACAGGCTTTGGGAACTTGTCACGGCTTTCGACATTTACACATGGTTATGCCTGGTTGCTGCGATCTTTTTGGTTTGTTTATTTGTGAGCGATTTTTGTCCACGGATATTCGTAGAAACCTTGAAGTCGAAACCAAATGGCAGTTCTGATTTCCATGCTGCTGATATTGCTTATCAAATATTTGCTGCACTTCTTGATCAAGGAAGCAGTTTATTTAGCACATGTAGCATTAGGGAAAATACAGCAAAATGGTGGACGTTGATTTTTGTTCCACTTATGTTGTCTTTAGTGAGTAACGAGTATAAAGGAGACAATATTTTCAGGCTGACTGTAGAAACACCGCTTGTTCCTTTCGATACATTTGATGCTTTATTGAAGCATCAATTTAAAATTTACACATTACCTAAACTTGTGAAACTTTCTGACAATGAAATGTGGCCCAGATATGGTTACTCGAATATTTCGTTTGAACAAATAAATGGCCATGAAGCGTTTCCAGTTGTTTCACAGTTACTTTACTATATCAACCTGGCATTGATCCAATTAAGTACATTAGCCGATGTAATGGAGGATGCACCTGTTAGTCTAAGGGTTATTCTGAACAATACCAAGCTATTCCCATCGTGGCCCAATGTGACATTTGATGAATTTGGAGAGACCTCCCATGAAGAATATGTCAGTCCATTATTTCAGAAATGTGAGCGCTCAGCCGCCATTTTAAAAGAAGCATCAGCTCTTGTCGTGCATACAAATTATTTGAAAGCTGGTGCTCCAGTGCAAATTTCAAAAGACGTAATATACGAAAACCTGAAGGGATACAACGTGTATGGAATGATGCCGAAAGATGTGATATCACGAATTAGACATTTTCCACACACTGGAATTACCGAATGGTGGTGGAAATATTTTGATGATTCTATTGTCCGCATGATGTATTCAAAGAAAGACGATGATGTTGAGATTGCCAAAACATGGTATTTAGTGGACGGATTAAGTTTGCGTCGCACATCTGCTATTATTACTATTCTTGGTGTTGGATTTGCGGTGGCAACATGTATATTTATATTTTATGAAATGAAAGCAAGGATTCTGGCACTGTGTAGCACTATTGTCCAAAAACGAATTTTTAGAAAAAGGACAATCGTGCAAATTCTAGTCCATGGCTCTAGTTTAACCAAGTTTTCTGCAGAGAAAAAAGTTAGCGCTTCTAATCAAAATGCTATAATTTCATAATACCATCATATAGGGTTTTGGTATACATTGTTGATTGGTAAACTTTACAGGGATTAGAGGATATAAATATTTCATTATGTTATTTCATGCTTCTCAAGTAGGTGACTTTACAACTTGCAACTAGGAAACATTTGATTGTCTGCTGTAACATCTCAAATTTAGTGTAAAACTGTGAGCCATGGTAAACGTTCTAATGAAAATATTAATAGGGAGGAGCAAAGAATATTTAATGGTGGTCATCAGTTTAGGTTTTAATTGTTAAGCACGGAATAAGATACTAACAATTAAAACATCATTAAACAACTTTTCATTGCTTTTCATATCCTAAATTTTTGGGCATATATATGTCTGTATGTTATTACGTGCGTATATGGTATATATCATTTTGTGAATAAGTGGCCAACAATAAAACGTGAACATTTGTCTCTTTACAGATTAAAGGAAAACCGGAGCTGACTAGACCTCTCATTTAAATAATACGAACAAGCAAATCAATTTCCATGTTCATATTCTCTAAAAATACTCTAATCTAATTTATTAGATAAATTTGTAAACATTACTAATCTTTACATAATAAAATCGAAATACACAACTGATTCATATTATATTCTTTATTGAATCTCCATAACATCAAAGTAAAAATTTATATAAAACCTAAAAGTACCTAAAAACATCTGCTAGAAATTAAATATATTAAACGCTATATATTGTGCTTATATCAATTTTAGCTAAACGTTTTGGTAGACATTAATTTTACCTGTAAATCTAATGAAGTAAAGTGATTACTTCAAATGGGGTAGCCAAGTAAATCCCGAGAAATTTGAACAAAACCTTTGGTATTTTTATTCCAACGGTTAAAGTTTGTGGTTTGGTTTAGTTGGTATTAGTTCAATTCAGTTTAGGAGCATATATATCATCTTGGGGGCAAATCTTATCTTTTTACAGGAAAGACGTAAAAAAAATTTTGCATTTTTTGCAAAACAACTATTTAAATGTAAGCCTATTTATCTATTTAAATTAAATTACTTGAAAGCATGTGCTCCAGTACATTTTTCCAAGGGAGTAATCTACGAAAATCTGAAGGGTTACCACATACAGGGAATTCTACCGAAACTAGTGATTTCACGACTAAGACACTTCACTCACACGGGGATCATCGAGTGATGGTGGAAACATTTTGATCATTCCATAGTCCAGAGAATATACTCACAGAAAGAGGACGATGAGTTTGGCAAAGGATGGTATGTAGTGGACGGATTGAGTTTGCGTCGCACATCGGCAATTATTACCATACTTGGTATTGGATTGTCAGCAGCATTATTTTTGTTTTTATTGTATGAAATTAGGGCTAGGATTATATTAGGGTGTAACAATGTTCTAAAGTATGTTTGTCGAAAACCAACAAAAGTGAAAATTCTAGTGCAAAACACAAGATTAGTTTTATTTCATAGAAGAAAGTGACTGTAAATAATTACTCGAGAGAGAATTTTATACAATGTATAGGAAGTCGAAACCGAAAATTGCCAATTTTTTATTACTCGATTAAACGAGATCCAACAACAAACAAAATTTCCATTTACACTGAAAATCAAAATTATTTTTAAGCAAGCAAAATGGTACTTAAATGAATTGTGAAAATTTGTGATAATGGAATGCAAAACTTATTTCATTCACCAATCCCTACCAAGTTGAGGTTAGCTTGTGTGTTAGTGCATTAAGCATTGGCTTGCTCCATAAAAGAATGACAAACACAAGATTTTTTCTAGACTCAAAGCTAAAGGTAATGAAACTTGGAAGAAAACCAATGGGTAAAACTATAAAAACCACTTTAATACTTCCTTGCAAATTTGATGCACGAAATTGTTTCGCCTCTGGGAAATCCTGTAGCATCCCTTTAGCTTCGAAATATTTCTTCATGTAATTATTGTGCATTTCAATAATTCCAGATGTTTTCAGTGCTTCTGCTCTATTTATCACTACTGTAGGCACATAACCAGTCCACTTAGTTCCAAACATGATGCTTGTCAACACTTCGTCTGAAAAAGATACTGCCTCTCTAAACTTTTCTTCCCTGTAAAAATTATACTCACTTTTGTAATGAATCATTGCTGAATCCTCGCTTAATATCGCTACCTTCCCGAGCTCTTTACAGTTTTCAAAGGGATGATCTCTAGGCATCAATTTCGTTTTCCCTTCACTTCCTGGTGGCATTATATTGCTGTGATTTAAGATGTATGCTGTTTTCTTACTAACGAAAAGTCTCTTCTGTGGATCACATTCATCTTCGAATTTTTCATTTATGGATATTTCTTCTGCACCAGTATTTTGAAAATCTATGTACACCAATTCGGATATCAACCAGTATTTTGAGGAATTTGATAAGTTTTTGTCTCCTCTAAAGCAGTGTATACCTGTATTGTTAAAACAATTGTCGCACTTCCTGTAATGCTCCATTGTATCCTCGTATTGGCGCTCATGTCTTAAGTGTCTTATAAAAGAGTACACCTTGAAACCATTTCCCACTAATTGTTCAAATGTAGAAAACGGAATTGGAGGAAGCGGGCTTATGATTTTCGTAAAGTTGTCCCCTTTGTAAGCATTGCTAAGAATAACTGCCATTAGGAGAACAAATGTTGCAAATATCCTATGATAAAATTTTCGCTCATCAGACGTATCCAGAAAACCTTGTTCTAATAAGTTTTGGAATGATATCATCATCAAATCCACATATTCTGAAGCAAGCTTACTATTAAGAACAATATTGTGATGGTCATTACGTATCCTGTCAAATGCAGCATCCATCAATAAACACAAAAAAGGAATTCCTAACACCATGAAACACAAAATTGTGTACCAGGATGCATCGTCATAGGAGGAAAATAGTTCGCGAAATGGTGTCTTTCCAGTAAAATGGCCGCATGCTGCAAAGACCATATTTTTTTGTTTCATGGCAAAATGTAGCTCAATTGGAGAATGTGAAAACCTTGCTGACATTGTAGGGTAATATAATTTGTCGATGCCATTCCCAATACAACCGCACACTCTGTTTCTAACTTTATGGCAGTACGTTGATTGATATGTTTCACCAACGCTGTAGCCTACTTGGTATGATGCGTTTCCAACAATGTGGATTATTAATTGCTGATACCACAAGTTATAGGGATTGTCATTGAGAAAGAAATCAACTTGTTTAAGTCGCTTGTCGAGTGAATGTAGTGGAATTTTTTGTTTGAATTTGCCATGGTCGTGTCTTGGAAAAAATCCTCTGAGTTTCCAATAAACGTTATCGGAATTGATTTTCACTTTACTTAAAAAAGAAATTAGCATTTCAAAACTTGCTGTGTACTTGGCAGTTATATGCACTGCTTTAAAGAGAGAACAGGAGCTACAGTAGCGGCAAAGGAAGAACGACCCAGTGATTTTATTATCTACTGTTACCCACTGCAAAAGTTCCCATTTGCTGGTGACTGCTATTAACTCATGGTTATATTGGTATCGCAAAAGTCCTCTGATCCAAGAATTCTCTCCATCATAACTCTTGTCAGCTACTAGAATATCGAAACGCCATCTAGTTTCAAAATATCCACTCAAAGTGGATTGGTCAGCAATATTCTTCCAGAATCGAATTGAAGTTTTTAAAACACGTAAATACGAGTGACCCTGTATATTCACAAAGTAAACATGTCTCATTTTGCTTGGAGGTCGCAGGTGAACATGAACTTCACAATGCCAGGTTTTTACTTTGAATATATTATTCTTAAACTTGTATTGAGCTGCTAACAATCTCTGATCAGTGAAATTTCTCTCCAAACCGTCGCAGTATTGTAGGAAACCGTGATCCACTGGGACAAGAACTCTTTCTTTGAATCCATTTGTATGATATAGTTTGATTTCGTCAAGCCGCGTTAACACGAGGGGGATTACGTTTTGATAATTTAATTGGGGAGTGGCAATGTTAAGACCATTGTAGTTTACTACGTGAACTAAACACTGGGAGAAAAGGGACAAGCGGCTGTTTAAATTGGTGGGTGAAGAATCGTAAGTCAAATGGTTTAGGAACGGGTTTCGTTGAGATCGCATGCAAGCTGGAAATTTTCTTACAATCAAACATACAGTCAAATTTATAAAAAACGGGCTAATAACTGTCAAATATGACCACATCTTGTTTGGAATAATGTTTAATTGGTAAACTGCTGTATGAAAACCGAGGTAATAAACTGTTTTTTCAGGAGAATGACAACCTTACAAATAATTTATGCTTAGAAGAGTATTCTACATCATTTATACTATTTTGATGGTTAAAATATCACCTTTACTTACTTACTTACTTACTTACTAAGTCTTTACTGCAACTACTTAGTTCACTTCAGTTGATTAATAAATTAACTCTGCTATTCATTGTGATACTAACTGTTTGTATTCGTTTAAAAAATGTATGTTTTTATAAGTTGAGATTATACTTTTTGCAGAGTGTAACACGCTAAAAACATGACTTGTCAGACTGGTCTATGAGAGTATATCATGAAAATGATATTCAGTTTATAAGTTGGAATAATACAACAGCGAAATATAAAAACGTGGATATTTTACATAGCATGTTGATAAGAATCCATAACCAATTTGTGTGCAATCAAGTTCGCGTTGTGCTTTGAAAAACGATTTAAATGTTTTCTGAGCCAACGGCTATACAAATGTAATAATTCTCATTACTTTACACGAGCTGAACCAATTGCCTGTGCCAGATTATCGGGAGAATCTAGCCTTTTTCCAGTTTCAAAAGATAACCATCAAAACTTAAACATGGAATCTTGTATAAGCCGCTTTATAACTTATCATTTTGTGTTCAACTCATTTGAATAGTTAAAGTAACTATGGCCAAACATTAATTAAATGGCGAAAGCCAAATTGGCATAACAAACGGAGCACAAAACAAACACAAATTATTTACAGTCTATTCTCGCATATAGACTATAAGCAGTTTGCTTTTTTGACAATATTCTCATGAAATTGATAACTTATATCATTTTATACCATTTTCAATCAGAACTTATTTTTACAAGCAAGCTTATAAGCACTGAAGAGCATTTTGTGAAATGTATGTTTTTGCAATTGAATTAGTACTCTCTTCATTGTCTCAAAAGTCAGTGCAAAATTGGGAGAGTGGTTTGTAAGAGGATGGGGAGGATATAATTGAACTTTCTAAAGTAAAATTGACTATTGCTCTAGGGAATTATAACGTATCTATGTTATCATATAACTACGATATATCTAGAAAAACACAATAATATCAAATTATCGCAAACTTTTGATGCGTAGACGTTGGCCTAATAAATGGGTTTTTGAGGCTTTATGTAAGCAACAGTAATGTTCAAATTGTCTAGACGGTAGGAGTAATTATTTCTAGTTGACTATGGTAAATCGTCATATGTCTTACGCTCAATATTCTTAGTAATTTCCAAATCGCTCATAAAGGGCTAAAACCAACATTGCATTTAGTTCTCACGAAGAAACCCCATAGTTTTTATTAAGAATTTGGAGTATTAAATTTTGCTTTATTTAAATACAAACGGAATTATCTTAGAAATGACACAAGATCCTGAAACATCCTCGCAATTTTGGAATGTTCGGTTTCGTAGAAAATTGAAAGTTTATCTTGAATTTCCTGTGGCAACTGGGCCACGTCACCTGCAATATCGTTAGTAAATTGTTCAATTGCGGCATCCATTTTCGGCAGCGTAGTTTGTGCTGTCTTGACAGTTAACGATTGCGACGCAGCACCAGAAACAACTTGATGAAATGGTCTCCATATGTTTGATTGATGCTTGGCAAGTTTTTTGCCATAAGATTTTCCAACTTCAGGGTCCTCTGTGTTTACAGTTTGTTTTAGTTTCTCGAATGTTACTTGAAATGTAGTCTGAATTTGCTGAACTTTTAACTCAATTTGAATCCAGTTCTTAAATGCAAAAGCATCGCCCTAACACAATTAAAATTTTCATGTTATTTTATACAATTGGTTAGCTATAATATCAAGTAAAACTATCTTGAGAAAAATTTTAAACGAACAATAATAATTGCAATGAGCCCAAATGTTTTCAGCCACGTAAATTTCCGCATATTGCTCTCGGAGATAACTGTGTTTTTAGCTTTGAAATAAGAGGATGTCTTAAAACCCAATGTAGTCAAAATATCGAACTTTGTTGTCAGAATTTTCAAATAAAATTGTACGCAGCTTAGTTTGGAGTAATCAATTTGGCAGTGCAATTGTACATGGTTTCAAAATGTAACCCTATATGATCAAAATTATTGAATTTGTACTATCAATTTAATGCACATTTTGACGGTATATTATCTACATATACTGTACAAAATTTAGTGAATGAACCTGTCAATATATTACTGAAGTATCAACAGAGGTAATGATGAATTATGGCATCATGAACATGAACATCTCACATAACTATGTACAGCATTAGCTTAAAAGACAATGTTTAATGATACTTGGCTTAAAAACTATTTATTTCATATCTACGGTTAACTAAATGTACATGCTCCAATTTTATTAGTGTATTTTATTGGAACATTAAGTCTTTAGAAATGTTCAAACAATGTGCATTATATCTCTGCTTTATTAGCCAATTAGAGATATGGCATCAACACTTTTCCAACTATTATGTTGGGATTGCTCTTAAACGTTACTTCAATATGAATCTATTCGTTAAAAAGATAACATTTTTTGCAGTGTCTTGCCGCTAATGAGTTGTTTAAGCTCATAAAGTACAAGACAGTTTGTTCTATACCAAAATTCTACTGCTGTCATGCTTCAAGGCTTACATGCTTTTGACATAAACTAGCAAAGAAAAGAAAAATCCATTTAAAGAAACATGGAAATCATGTTTAAATACTAAATGATATTCTAAACTTGAATTATTTTCAGGAAAACCTTTTAACTTTATACGCATTGTATAAAATATTACACAGCACTTCGGTGATAGTTTTGGAAAAAAGTAGTTATGAATTTGTTATCTAATTAATTTTTATGTTATTCCTACTCTTTGTCGTCCCTACCCATAATAGTTTTCTTGTATTGGAAGAAAAAGTAATTAAGATGGAATAAATTATTCCTAAGTACATGCCTCTCAATTGAAAAATCCGGATAATACGTGAGCAACATTAGCCCTTCACAAATGAATGTAGGAAAAGGGTATAGCGGAAAGCTTTAGAAGTAGACTTGTTAGGCAGCTCTTAGCTTTGAAAGATACCGGATTTTTATGTCTCTATCCATCCAGATTTCTAAAGGCATGTCCTGTCTAATTAAATTTTATATATTTTAGGTAGGATATAAGCTGTTATGGAGACATACGTAGCAACACCGGACAAAAGATGTTGACGTAACTCAGATAATTTTGCAGTTTTTGACATAGATTTAATGTTAACCTAACTTCCCAAAAATAATATGTTTGCTTTTTATTTCTATAACTTTTCTACATATTTTTTTGCAATATTTACCGTTTCAAAATGGTTTGTTTTAATCCTAAATTCACAATAAAACAAACTTGAACTAATGTAGATCAACTTCTGAAAGTAATTGTGCATTGTGTAATGACACCACTAAATTTTCACAGATAAATCTTTATTATCCTTTACTTGACAATAGAAGTGTGACAGTCATTTCTACAATTTCCATTACTGTAGCTAAAAGAGTTGAAGTCTTCAAATGAAAATAAATGCCCATTTTCACTTTGATTGGAATGCAAGCCCTCAAAACCATTTTGCATCTTTTAGATTTGAGAATCGTATCCCAAAAATCGTAAAACTTGACATAGTCACTGACAATAATCATTGCAAATGTATGAAACGCCACAGTCAAAATGAATGTTGCAATATCAATCATTGCTATCATTAAATACATAGTCAACGGCAACTCATCGTATAATTTGACGCATGCAAAGGTTGTCACAACGTTAATCAAATACCCGGCTAAAACAAGCGTTGGAAAAAATATATATCCAAATTCCATTGCACTCTCCCAAATTATATATGCTTGGCGATAGGTTTTCAAAGCGTGAAGAAAGTTTGGTCTCAGAGGTCTCTTCTTTCTATGTATTTGTCTCTCAGACGTGTTTGTCTTTTGAGCTACGGAGACCTTAGATACTTCAATAAGAGCGTATGCAGGCTTCATTTGTATTCCACCTTCACATACTATCATAAGTAGGTAAACAAGTGTAGTCAGAACTGGAATCACTCCAGAAGATGCGAGAGTAATGTAATAAATGGAAACCAAGATAGCTTCCGTCGTTGAGCCTCCTGAAATGAAAGGTGACATGTAGAATCGTAGATGGACATGGACACTTGTGTTATCGAAAATGAATGGTAGGAAGCCCAAAGCAAGTGGAAATATCATGCACAATCCAGCAATTACATAAATCATCAGAGTCATAAAGTCAATCTTTTTATCTGAAACGAAAACAAATGATTGTTATTCTTGACGCAATCGTTTAAAAACTTGGAATCTAAAAATATTTACCCTCTAAATCCTGACGTGCTAAGCACTGGTTCAGATGAAAAACAATGTAGTGCCTCTTCCTGTAGAAGCTCCATGTACTCACAAGTTCCAGTAATGTGAGTGCCCAGATTAGTAAGTCAATGACAAAATCGACGAAAGTTATGCCACTCTTTCCTTTCTCTGATTTTAAATAGTTGAGCATACGAAACGTAGCGATCAAAAGGAGTACAAGAGCCTGCCATTGAACATTCCATTTTATGTAGGAATGCTTTGGGTTATCAACAAACCTCTTAGCTTTTGGGCAGTAAATAACGTTAAGGGGCTCAAGTTTCTGAAGAAACTGATAGATTCGGAGAAAAGCAATCCACATTGTGCTTCAGTTGGTTGGAAACCACGAAATAAAACTTAGCTATATCATTTTCTTCACACCTTGTTTGTTGTATATTTTTGCTATCTGCCGGGAAATTAATTATTTTGTTCTTCCATTTAATTTGGAACTGAGCGTCACATTACTGTAAACAAAATATTATTTGGCATATTGTTAAGGGATTTGCGTCATAACTTTTCGCACATGTAAACGCAAATTAAAGAATTAATTTTTAAACATGTTTTAAAAATTTATTATTATTTTTACATAGCTAAGCAATAAAAAATAACCAAGAAGTTCAACTTGTGGTATATCTGTAAAGTTATTTATTGATTTTACAAAAATTATCCCTGGGATGTAGATAAGTTTCTGAAGAAACGGATGAAGTTAGAGAGAAGCCACTCACATTGTGATTTGGAATAGGAAAAAGACAAAATGAATTGATGGTTACGTGTTAGAAAGGCTTGAAATTGGAAAGCTTGCTTGATTAAATTTTTCACACCTTGTGTGAGTGACACAAAACTTGTTTTCTTCTTACAGTTGCAGAGAGAAACGGATTTCTCCATTGGATTGGAACTGGGCGGAACAATAAGTAGTAAAATTTACACCGACGTTGATGAAATTGGAGCATTAATATTTAAAGTCATAAAAGTATATCATAATATTTAGAACGCTGGGAACCAAGAGTAACAAAAGCTACACAACACAAAGTTAGACTTTTTTATTAAAAACATTATTGTAAAAAGGATTTTAGAAATGGTTTTTTAACATATTATCCAGTCATTCGTTAATATTTCTAACAATTAACACAGGCTACCGTTCAAAATTTATCGAGTCATGCAAATATTTTTTTTTTGCAAAACTTGATTTGGTTGACCAACTAGCTCGTATGATTGCAACTTTGGGTATCTTGGTATGTCTTGAGAAGCTTTAATGTTTAATTTTCATCTAAAATGATCATTTCAAGAATAAATGGTCTATAAAATATAGGAGTTCACTTGTTATGTCACCCAAGGCCATACCATGTCAGGAATGAGTCATCTGATAAAGCAAAAAATTTGGTTATCAACCACTTTAACATTAAACCAACACGTACTATAAACCACCGTTTGTATTCACCGACTTAAAACGTTCTTTTTTTATTGCAAAATACTACATTTATAAATTTGTTAAGAACTCCAGCGAAAATTATATTATTTGCTTAAGATAAGATCAAGTTTTAAATTGAAAGGGCATATATTGTTTGTAAAATTAGTCTTAACACATGTTCAAATCAGAAGACATGTTTTCACAGTTTTCCAAGTTGAATCTTACATAACTATTTGGTACATATTATTATACTTGTCTGGTTAAACATTCGTAAGGTACATTCTATCTCTACTACGATTAAGGAGTTTATTTATATGCTTAATTTTAAAATCATGTTTACGTACCCTGATAACTTTTTCTTCCGGTAAAATTATTTTTGAAAAGATGGGACACGGGATTCAAAGTGGTAAATGTAATTATTATTTTAGTAAAATAAAATTATTTTAGTATCAATTATCAAAATAATTAGGTGACCGCTTAAAACAAAAGTAGTGTTACTGTCATATCTACGATTTGCATAACCGTTGCCAAAAGAGTGGATCTCTCCAAGTGAAAAAATATTCCAACTTTTAGTCTCATGGGGGCACATCCTTTCAAACACATTCTGCATCTTTTTGACTTCAGAACCTTATCCCAAAAATTGTAAAACCTTTCGAAATTCTCAACAATTGACATATCTACTTTATGAAACGTTATCGTTAAAACGAACGTAGCAACATTAATTACTGCCAGCATCAAGTACATTGGCAAAGGTAACTCGTAATATAATTTGATACAAGCGAATGTTGTAACCACATTAATCAAAAATCCGGTCAAGATCATATCTGGAAACAAAACGTACCCGAATTCCATACCACTCTCAAAAAGCATATATGTCTCTCGATATGTTTTCAAAGATCGGAAAAAATTTGGCTTGAATCTATCAAATTTGTTTCGAATTGCCTTTCCTTGCATAAAGTCAAATGCGTTTGACATGGTCATCTGAATTTCTTCTTTGACAGTACATGAAGGCTTCATTTGAAGTCCACTTTCGTAAACGAGCAGTAGTATGGTCACAAGTGTGGTGAGTATTGGGATCATTCCTAGAAAACTGTGACTGATGTAGTATATGGATACCAGGATAGCTTCCAGTGTTGAGCCTCTTGCAATAAAAGGCGACATGTAGAGTCGCAGATGAGCATGGACAGTTGTGTTGTCAAAGAGGAATGGGAGAACACCCAGGAATAGATTAAACAGCAAACCGACAACGACCATTGTGTAGAGCATGGCTGTCAAAAAGTCGAGCTTTTGGTCTGCATAATGACAAAAAAATGAACAGGATTATAGAGTGGTGAAAGCAATAATTTTTTTTAAACTTTTTATAATCTGCTTTGTGTAGGTACAAACCTTTTAAGTTCTGACGAGCCAAATATTGATTCAGGTACCAAAGCATGCATTCCCGCTTTCTGTAGAAGGTCCATACACTCAACAGCTCTATGAGAGTGAGTGCCCAGATTAGTAAGTCAATGACAAAATCGACAAATGTCATGCCACTTTTCCCCTTTTCAGCTTTCAAGTAGTAGAGCATGCGAAATGTAGCAATTGTCCATGCTACAATTGTATGACACACAATGTGCCACTTTCTGTAGCAAAATTTCGTGTTATCAACGAATTTTCTCTTCTCAGGGCAGAAAATTATATTTAGTGGCTCAAGTTTTTGAAGAAATTGGTAGACTCGAATGTATGCCACCCACATTTTTGTAGTTTTTGTGTAAGCACACTGTGTGGAAGTAACGACGTCTTGATCGAAAATGCTGAAAAGGCACCTTCATCCACATATTTAGGTGTAACCTCACGCATAAAATTTGTGAGCTCGCCATGAGACCATTAGCAATCTACACTTGTGAAAATGAAATCAAATTATGTTACGTGTTTTTTAGGATAAAAAGCGAACAAAATTATTTTTTGTCAGTCCATCGGCGAGCTTTAAGCCGTAACAAAATTAAAACCTAAATATTTGAAGACATTTGTACAACATAATACGTAAGTATTGAATAAATACGGCGTGCGCAATTAAACAGTAGGGTAGGGCATTGCTTCAAAGAAAAAAATGGTGATTCCAAATTATAACGTAATAAATTTTTAAAAGCAGACTTGATTTTTTATATGTCTATCCATCCGGATTTCTAAAGGCATATTCTGTTTAATTAAATTTATATAACACCATGTAAGGTAAGATATGAGCTGTTATGGTGACACATACATAGCATCGAACAAAAGATGTAGCCGTAAATCCATTTTATGGTCTTGTTGTCGCTTTAATATAAACCTAACTTCCATGCAAATGTTGTCACAACGTTAATCAAATACCCGGCCAAAACATGTGCTGGAAAAGGGACTTATCCAAATTCCATACCACTCTCCCAAATTATAGATGCTCGGCAATATGTTTTCATACCATGAAGAAAGTTTGGCACGACAGGTTTCTTTCCTCGAATGTTGCGTAGATGCGAAGAGCTTGTCTTTCTGGCTACCTTAGATACTTCAATAAGAGCATACGCAGGCTTCATCTGTATTCCACCTTCACATACTATCAGAAGTAGATATACAAGTGTGGTAAGAACTGAAATCACTCCAGAAAATGCAAGTGTGATGTAATAAATGGAAACCAAGATAGCTTCTATCGTTGAGCCTCTTGAAATGACAAGTGACATGTAGAATCGTAAATGCCCATGGACACTTGTGTTGTCGAAAATGAATGGTAGGAAGCCCAAAGCAAGTGGAAATATCAGGCAGAGTCCAGCGATTATATATATCATCAGAGTCATAAAGTCAATCTTTTTATCTATAACAAAAACAAATGGTTACTCATCTGAGGAAATTATAACATTAAAAATATTTTACCTTCCAAATCCTGACGTGCTAAGCACTGGTTCAGATGAAAAACAATGCAGTGCCTCTTCCTATAGAAGCTCCATGTACTGACGAGTTCCAGTAATGTGAGTGCCCAGATTAGTGAGTCAATGACAAAGTCAACGAAGGTTATGCCACTCTTTCCTTTCTCAGATTTCAAATAATTAAGCATACGAAATGTAGCGATCAAAAATAGTACAAGAGCCTGCCATTGGACGTTCCATTTTATGTAGGAATGCTTTCGGTTATCAACAAACCTCTCAGCTTTCGGGCAGTAGATAACGTTAAGGGGCTCAAGTTTCTGAAGAAACTGATAGATTCGGAGAAAAGCAATCCACATTGTGCTTTAGTTGGTTAGAAACCACAAAATAAAACTTTGCTCTGAAAAATGCTATATAATTTTCACTACACCTTATGTCGTATATGTTTTGGCTTTCTACCGTGGAAATAATTCAATTGTTCGATTGAACTTGGAATTGGGAGTCGCACAGGATTGTAAACACAAATATATTTTCGTTATGGGGTGTGCGTCATAGCCATTGGCTTATATAGCGATAAAATTAAAAAAATAATATTTAAGCATGTCGATGGAGTATAAAATATTTGTATTCTTGTATATAGCTGCGGAGTAAAAAAATAACCAAGGAGTTCAAGTTCTGGTTGATCTTGAAAATTATAAGTTAATATTTTTTACGTTGTTGCGAAATTTGTTGATGTCCATGATTCTCATTACTTTGAAACCATTTACGGGCAAACATCATAAACAATGTAGGCAGCCTACCAGCCCAGTTTTTCAAAAACCAATTTATCCGTTTCCACCCACATGCGCTATATTATATATTCTGTATTCATTAAGTGAGTCAGAAAAATGTCCCAAAGACGAGTTTGCTAGGATATGACTGTAATTGTCTCATAATTTTTATTTCGTCACAAGCATGCCTTATTGGAATTTATTCATGTGAGCTCTTTAAAATATGAAAGATTAAACTAAAATACAGTTTCAAAAAAATAATTACCTGCATCATTATATAAGTAAAATTCAGGAAAACCTATGGCGAGCATGGATTTTATTGTATATTTTCAATTTCATACTCATCAGATCCCTAAAGTGTTTGTTTGCTTTTTAACATTACGGCTTTGAAAGCGGTTATACGTACATTTTACTTGAAAATGGAGCAGAGAGCATATCACTTCCTTCCAATTTCTGTTTCTTTGCGATCATTATTTGTACTTGAAAAGATTTAGTCACTGCTAAGGAATAAGTTGGACTGGAAAAAGGAATCAGTCAGTACGAAAATATTTGTTCTGATTGATGACAAAATCTAATTTATTACGACATGTAATCTGGTTTTGTGAAGACATAAGAAGCTGCATAAAAGGAAGTCAAATGGTTTCTCTAAAAATGGATCAAACTAATATGGATATGCGTAACGCTTGCTTTTGTCCAAAGGATTTTCATGTATTATGAGTAAAAATAAAGAGACTACATAACATGTATTAGAAAACCAACTCGAAAATACTATCTTGGTTTTTAGCTCACCATTAGCTCTTATCGAGTGTTTTATTAATGTGCTTAATTTTATAAGTATTAGTGATATACTGATGCCATGAATCATTACGAATAATAAAACAACTCTCAATTTACTAATATTTTTGGAATATGTTTTTTGTTTCACTGCTATTTGTCTTACACTAATTGAAACTTATATTAATGCAATGCAATAAATATCTACGGAAGTTATATAGTTTTTATTACAAACTCGATTTCGAAATTCATTAAGCAGCAACTTTGCACAACTATCCTATATTTATAGATGCGATGTTCCTTTTTAACCATAAACCCATATTTCTTATCAATTTACATTTCAGAAATACATGCCATTTTATAGTGAAGCGATTACTGTAAGTTGCTACATTGTTAAATTGAGTTATTGCTAATTATTTTAAGATTCTGGATGCCATTATCAATTGTACACAGCTTATACCGAGTTCACACCAATATAAAATATTTACAAACAAAATTCCTACTAGGCGAAAAGAATTAATGAATTATAAATTTTGAACATTCAAATTTTTCATCGATATTTCTTTACGATATACATAAATATTAAAAGTTAAAACTTGCAGTTTCAGGAGATAATATTAAGTAAGTTACAAAGATATTTAGTAAGTAGCTACCTTTTAGATTTGTCTCATGTAAACATTCAACTCAAGGGGTTTTCAATATAATGTAACTTTTATCAACCATTACTAGACAAAAGAAGAGTGAGTCATGTCTACAATTTCCATAACCGTAGCCAATAGAGTGGATGCCTTCAAACCAAAATAACTGCCAATTTTCACTCTGAGTGGAATGCAAGCCTTCAATTCCATTTTGCATATTTTGGCTTTCAAAATTTTATCCTACGACTCATAAAATTTTCCAAAATCGGTGACAATTTCCATCGCAAAATTATGAAACGCCACAGTCAAAATGAACGTAGCAATATCAATCAATGCTATCATTAAGTACATAGTCAATGGCAACTCATCGTATAATTTGATGCATGCAAAGGTTGTCACAACGTTAATCAAATATCCAGCCAATATTAAAGCTGGAAAAAATGCATGGCCAAACTCCATACCACTCTCCCAAATTATGTATGTGTGCCGATATGTTTTCAATGCTTGAAAGAAGTTGGGTCTGAAATCTTTTTTTCTTTGAATTTTCTTTTTTTCTGAAACGTTTCCAACTTTCTCAGGTTTATAGTATGAAGGCTTCATCTGAACTCCACCTTCACATACTATAATAAGTACGTACACCAGCGCAGTCAGTACCGGGATCATTCCTAGGAAAGCGTGAGTGATGTAATAAATGCAAACTAGGATGACTTCTGTTGTTGAGCCTTTTGAAATGAAAAGTGACCAGTAGAATCGTAGATGGACATGGACACTTGTGTTGTCAAAGATGAATGGAAGGGCACCCAGGACGACAGGAAATATCATGCATAGTCCAGCAATTATATAAATCATCAGTGTCATGAAATCAACTCTTTTATCTGTAATAAAAGCAAATAATTATTGCTCCTGATGCAATGGTCAAATTTAATTTGGATTTTAAAAATATTTTACCTTCCAAATCCTGACGCGCCAAGCACTGGTTGAGATGAAAAATTATGCATTGCCTCTTCTTGTAGAAGCTCCATGTACTCAAAAGTTCTAGTAGTGTGATTGCCCAGATTAGAAGGTCCATGACAAAATCGACGAAAGTTATGCCGCTCTTTCCTTTCTCGGATTTCAAATAGTTGAGCATGCGAAATGTGGCTATTGTAAATGCTGCAAAAGAATGCCATTGAATGTGCCACTTTCTGTAGCATAATTTCTGGTTATCAACAAATCTCTTGGCGTTTGAGCAGTAGATAACGTTAAGGGGCTCAAGTTTCTGAAGAAACTGGTAGATTCGGAGGAAGGCTTCCCACATTGTGTATTGAGAAAGGATGAAAGACAAAATGAAGTGGTGGTTACGTGTATTTGACTAGAAAGGCTGAAAATTGTGGAACTTAATTAGATTCTTCACACCTCGTGTGGGTGATTAATAATTTATATTTATTCTTACAGTTTTAGAAAGAGTGGATTTTTCTATTGAGTTGGAACTGAGCGTGGCAATTATGTTGGCTAGGATAAACTATAACTGTTATAAAACCAACAGTAGATGCCAATGACAAAATTAAAACATTAATATTTAACGACGTTAATTGAGCATACCATAATCGTTAGAAAATTGGGAGCCAAAAGTTACACCAGTAAGCTAAGCGAGGCAAGCTAGAGTAGATTTTTTATTTTAAAAAATCATTAATTATATTTCGAAAGGATTTCAGGCATGGATTCATAACGTGTTATCCATTAATATTAGCTAATGGTAGCACCAACAAGCTAGGAAACCATAAACTGGAGTATATTTTTATACAATACAAAACATTGTTTGCAATAATAGTATAATAGTAGTTTATGTCTTAAGAAATTTGCAAAATTACTCAAGTCGTAAGGAATGCTGAAATCATAAGATGTTTTAAGTTTTCCAAATTGAATCCTTACAAAAATATTTTGTAAATATTATTATACATACATACCTGCCAATGTTAAATATTCGAAACGCAAAATCCATCTCTACTATGACTAACAAGTTCCTTAATGCATATAATTCAAAAAAAAATTCGTATCTAAGATAACCCTTTCGTTTGCTGTAATTATTATAGAATCAATTATCAAAGTAATTACGTGAACGCTTAAGACAAAAGGAGAGTTACTGTCATATCTACTATTTGCATAACCGTTGCCAAAAGAGTGGATATTTTCATCTGAAAAAATATTCCAATTTTTACTCTGATGGGGGCACAAGCCTTCAAACTCATTTTGCATCTTTTTGACCTGAGAATCTTATCCCAAAAATTGTAAAACCTTTCAAAATTCTCAACACTTGACAAATCTACTTTATGAAACGTTACTGTTAAAATGAACGTAGCAACATCAATTACTGCCAGCATCAAGTACATTGGCAAAGGTAACTCGTAATATAATTTGATACAAGCGAATGTTGTAACCACATTAATCAAAAATCCGGTCAAGATCATATCTGGAAACAAAACGTACCCGAATTCCATACCACTCTCCCAAAGCATATATGTCTGTCGATATGTTTTCAAAGCTCGGAAAAAATTAGGCTTGAATCTTTTAATTTTGTTTCGAATTTCCTTTCCTTGCATAAAGTCAGCTACGTTTGACATGGTCAGTAGAATTTCTTCCTTAACAGTACATGAAGGTTTCATTTGAAGTCCACTTTCGTAAACAACGATTAGTATAGTCACAAGTGTGATGAGAATTGGAATCATTCCCAGGAAACTGTGACTGATGTAGTATATAGATACCAGGATAGCTTCCTGTGTTGATCCTCTTGCAATAAAAGGTGACATATAGAATCGTAGATGCACATGAATTGTCGTGTTGTCAAAGAGGAATGGGAGAACACCTAGGACTGGAGGAAATAGCATACAGACAGCCACAATTGTGTAGAGCATGGCCGTTAAAAACTCAAATTTTTGGCCTGCACAACGACAAGAAATGAAACAGGATTAAAAACTGGTAAAAGCAATTAATTTTAGGAAACTTTTAAAAAAATAATAACCTTTTAAATCCTGGCGAGCCAAATATTGATTCAAATACCAAATCATGCACTCCCGCTTTCTGTAGAAGGTCCATATGCTCAAAAGCTCCAGGAGAGTGATTGCCCATAGTAGCAAGTCGACAACAAAGTCAATGAAAGTCATGCCACTTTTCCCCTTTTCAGATTTCAAGTAGTAGAGCATGCGAAATGTAGCAATTGTCCATGCTACAGTTGTATGACACACAATGTGCCACTTTCTGTAGCAAAATTTCGTGTTATCAACGAATTTTCTCTTCTCAGGCCAGAAGATTATATTTAGTGGCTCAAGTTTTTGAAGAAATTCATAGATTCGAAGGTATGCCACCCACATTTTTATAGTTTTTGTGTAAGTACACTGTGTGGAAATACCGACGTCTTGTTTGAAAATGGTGGAAAAGGCACCTTGATCCGTCTACTTTATGCGTAACCTCACACATTTTGGTGGTTGGTCATGATAGCTTAAATATTCACGCTTTTGAAGTGAAAATTAATCCTGTTACGTGCCCATGACCATGGCCAGTAAACAAAAATATTTTTTCGTGAGCTGTGAGCTCCATCAGCGTACTTTATGCCGAAACAAATTAAAGTTTGAAAGACGACATGTATAATCGTAGATGGACACGAAGACGACAGAAAATATCAGTTGATGATTAAGGATGGCAAACCTGAAAATGTATGCGTAGCTGTAGGTGTTGTAGAACTTTTCACACCTTACGAGAGATATTCATTATATTTTCTTCTTACGCTTGTAAGAGTAAATTACTTTTAGGATTTTAATTGGAACTGAGCGTGGTCAGGAAGGAGGCGAGAAATTAATTGAACAATTGTTGGGTAAGCCATCGTTGTCGACAAAGGCGAAGTTAAAACATCTATATTTAAAGACGTCGATGGGGTGAAGTATAATTCTTAAAATGCTGGAAGCTTTAACAAATAAGCTCAGCCGAGCAAGCTTAATGTAATTTTTAATTTACAATCGAAAAAGGGTTTTATAACTTTTCAGCTATTTGTGATTAAATATCTCTAGCAATGTACACAGGCTATTATTCAGGTTTTTGAAGAACTACGTAATGACAGTATGTGTAGAAATGTATTAGAATCTTAAGTTAAAATTTTAATATGATTGGTGTTGGCTGAGTTTTTTACTTCATTGGAATGGATATCGTGTGAAAATGTTGGGCTGGGGTTTTAAAAAGTATTTAAATTCAATCAAAAATTTTGTATTTCAAGTACTGTGTTTATTAAGTGCCAGTGTAAACTGGTACTTTAGGAGAATGATGGTGGCGGGTGGGCAAATGCCTGTCTGTCCGTCTGTCTGTGCGCACGATAACTCTCGAACGAAAGCGAATTTTTTAATTCTGATTTTTGCAATGGAT